>VMDR010009508.1:0-33237 GCA_007922815.1 Macrotus californicus
TATTGATATGATCATGTGACTTTATCTTTTATTTTGTTTATGTTATGAATCACATTTATTGATTTGCAAATGTTGTACCAACCTTGCATTCCTGGACTAAATCCCACTTGATCATGATGTATGATCTTTTTGATACATTGTTGTATTCAGTTTGCTAACATTTACAGTTGACATACAATATTACATTAGTTTTAGGTGTACAACAGTGATTAGATATTTATACAACTTACAAAGTCATCAGCCTGATAAGTCTACTACCCACCTGACACCATACATAGTTATTACAATAGTATTGACTATATTACCAATTAAAAGTAAAACTTATTTTGAGAGAAGTGTAGATTCACATGCAGTTGTAAGAAATAACACAGAGAGACCCAGGTATCCTTTACCCAATTTCCCTCAATGGTAACATCTTGCAAAGCTATAGTTTAATATCATGGCCAGGACAATGACATTGATACAGTCACGTTATAGAACAATTTCCATCACCACAGCCCCACTCATGCTTCCCATTTACAGTCATACCTACTTCCCTCCGACCACCCCCTCCTTAAATCCTGGCAACCACTAATCAGTTCTCCACTTCTATAATTTCGTTGTTCCAAAAATGTGCTATACACATGGAATTACACAGTGATAGTGTGTGACCTCCTGGGATAAGCTTTTTATTTTTTCTCAGCATAATTCTCTGGAGATTCACCCAGGTTGTCACTTGCAACAATAGTTTCCTCCCTTTCACTCCTGAGTAGTATTCCATGGTGTGGACGTACCTAAAAGTACCTGCTTTTGTATCCACTTTCCCCCTCCCTGCTGTTACAATGGAGGCAGTGTCCCTCTTCCTGTAAAAGACCAAGACTTTGACATGTGCTCTGGATACCCTTCCGGGCTCCTCCTAAGAACTGCACCCTTTTTGGCTACCATCTCTGCCTTCCGGACCTTACAAACATGCCTGCATGTTCCCAACACTAAGATGCCTCCCTGTGGCCCCTCATGCCCTTCCAGCTCCTACCCTATTTCTCTAGTCCATTTCACAGCATAACTTCTCAGAAGAGCTATCTACGGCCTTACCCATCAAGACACTGGCTACATCTAATTCCTTCATTATATTTGCTCTTAACCCACCCACTGTAGCTTCCACCCACACTCCACTGCTCCCCCTAACGTTACCAGTGACTCTCCTGCTGAAGCCAATGGCAAGTTCTTGTTTCCATCTCACTTTCAGACAAAACCAACACTTTTCTTCTCCAAATGTGATCCTCTCCGTTTCTGTGATTCCACAGTCCTATTTGATGTGTCTACTTACTGTATCTTGTAAATATGTCAAACTTAACACACTGAAAACAGAGTTAATCACATCCCATTTCTTTATTAAAACCTATTGGTCTCAATCTTCCTGATTTCGTAATTGCTATGTTGTCCCTGCCTCTTGTGTAAGTGGACACAGAGGGGCCATTCTAGTGGCCCCAGTACTAACCTTACATTTGGCTGAGAACATGTGATGGAATCTTGTCAAAAGAATGTGAATGGAGCCTTGACTGGTATGGCTCAGTTGGCTGGGCATTGTTTCATAATGTGAAAGGTCACTGGTTCCATTCCCAGTCAGGGCACATGTGTGGGTTGCAGGTTCAGTCCTTGGTTGGGGCACATACCAGAGGCAACCAATCAATGTTTCTTTCTCATATCAATGTTTCCCTCCTTCTCTTTCTACCTCCTTTCCCCTATCTAAAAATAAATAAATAATATCTTTTTTTTAAGTATGTGAATGGGAATAAAGTGTGTCTCTTCCAGTCTGAGACTTTCCAGCAGAAATATTTCTCCTCTCTCCTTCCACTTCCACCATCTGGAAGTAGAATATCTTAAGGCCATAAAGAGCAAAACCAGAAGATGGAAGGAGTGTGGGCCCCTCACTCACCAGGAGGAAGAGAGATACCTGCTACCCGACATTTACATAAGCAAGAAATAAACGACTATTGTGTTAAGACATTGATTTGGGGGGGAAGGGAGGGTTGCTTGTTATAGCATGTAGTGTAACAACATTTTTACATCAGTATTATTTTGACAGCATCACAAAAGTAAAGAAATTTCTAGGGAACATAGAGGGTATTTAGGTGCTAAACGCTAAGGATACCCATAAAGTGGTCACATTTTATGTAAATTTGCTTTAATCTGAATTCTTCCAGCCTTGCCCACTAAGCTAAGGAGGCTTTTAAGACGCGAAACCTGTCCCAGCCTACACAGCATGCAAACACTATGGCCTCCAGATTAATTTTAAAGAAAAGAATGTTTTCTGAGATTGTGTTATTTTTCCTTTCCCTCTTGAAGCAAAATCCACTCTGCAATGCCTTTTTTTGACATTTTCAGATGTTATTCCAAATTGATTTCCATAGTCCAAGAGAGAAAAATCTCTCAATTTTCCCCCCAAGATAGAACACCATGATTCTAGATTATGCTGTCTACAAAGTTGATTTCATATTATTATGTGCAAGTTACACACACACACAGATTCCTCTTTGTTTTACATTCCAAACAGCCCAGACATGTCTTGAAAAATACAACTCTCCTCATGAGGAAGAGAAGCTGACTGTCGGGGCTGCAACACACATACATCACAGCTGTGGAATGCAGCACTAGGATTCAGGGCACATTTGCATATCAAGAAGCCAGGACTCAAGATCCTGAGGTTCTGCCCTTCATTCTGCAGCCTCCTTGCTGTGAACTGTCAGGCGCAGTACCACATGCCCATGCCCAGACTGCAAGGGTCTGAATAATGACTAGAATAATGCTCCCTTCCTCATCAGGGGGCTCCAAATCTCAGTCAATGTTTACATGATGCTTGTGGGTGCCTATTTAGCAAGCTGCAGGCCATGAAGGCAGAAAACACCATCGGCCAACAACAAAAGAATGTATCTAAGCAGTGATGGGCACAGGAAACTCTGGCCCTGTTGTTTAAATACTAGTCCTGCAGAAAAAGTACTGGTTGTTTTTCCTTTTAATCTAATACCATTAAGTGACTGACTCAAAACTTTAGAAGTCAGAAAATGTCAAAAGTTCAACAATGGGTGTATATGCATCGTGAAATGATGGGCTTTTTTCTTTATAGTGCTCTGTATATTTGAAACTTTCCACATTAAATACGTATTACTTTTATCATTAAAAATAGAGAAATGTAAATATTTTTATGGTAAAGGATTGTTTTTTAAAAAGGAGCTAAAGGCTAACTATGATAAGCAAAATGATTAGTCCCAATTCTTTTTGCTCCCCTCTAGTTGCATTATGTATCTGCATCCTTGCCAAGGTGTCATGCTGGGTGGCTTGTGCCCCTGGACTCTGGACTTGACCATATGGCTTTGCTTGGCCAATAGAAAATGAGGAGGTAGGATGCCAGCAGAGGCCTATACTGTGCCCATGCAGGTAGATGTGCACTCTGAGGCTCCTGTCTTTTAGCAGGAGGACATGACCTCCTGGGTAGCTGCTGGGTCAAGGAAAACAGGCACGTGGAGCAGATCTGAACCAAACTGCAGCCTAGGACCAATCCCGGCAGAACCCAGGCTAATCTCCCCAGACTCCACTGACCTGCGGCCATATGAGCAAGAAATACTTATTGTTGTCTACCACTGAGGTTCTGTGGTTACACAGCATTAATGTCACCAACTGATACATGGCCAAATGCCACACACACAAAAAAAATCAGGCAAAAAATGTGTCATGGACTGAACAGCAGGATGGAAAAAGACCGTAGCATTCTTCACATGCCCATTTATAATGGGGAACCAGTCAACCATCATTCTGGTTGGAGAAACTCTCTAGCAGACATGGATTGTTTTTCTGTCCCTTATGAAATAAATATACAATTATTTCTATGAAGGAAGTGACACTACGAGACCATTCAATAATGGAATTTCACATTAAAAATATATTGAGCCTCTTTCAATGGGAAAATATATTCTTTTACAACATGATTTTCAGTGTTTACACTATTCTCCATTTTATGTGTATACCATAATATGTTTAACCAATATTCTTTTGCTAGTTATTTAGATGATAGGCAATTTTTAATATTATAAGTGGTGCTGCTCTAAATATAACTAGAGTTAATTCTCTGCACATATTCATGACAATTTTCCTTGTAATAAAATCTGGGAACTAGAATTGCTGGGTTAGCAAATGTATAAATTTTAAGGCTTTTCATATGTATTAATTGCCTAGTTTTAATTTACTCTAGTTATTAAGGGACCAGGAGACCTACAGATGGATCAGCCCCAGGTTCCAACTGAGCAAAAATGTTCCCACCCAGGAGTCATTCCAACTAATCCTGCTGGAATTTACTGAAAACCGAATGGGTGTTCACTGTGCTACAAACAGCATAGCGGTCACAGCACGGACTCTGGGGCCACAACGCCGCGGTTCCAGTCCTGGCTCCGTGTTCACGAGCAGCACCGTGACCTTGTGCAATTTACTCCCCTGGCCTGAGCCTCCATGTTTTCTACAAGAGGGAGGTAAGAGTGCCTAGAGGTGTGGTATGGATTAAGTCAGTCAGTAAATGTAACTCCCTAAAAACAGTGCCAGCTACATAGTAAGTTCCTAACGGTAGCTGTCATTCTCACTAGAGAGAGCAGATAAAAAGATCACAGATCTTCCTCTCAGAGAGCTAAGAGTTTAGGGAAGCTTACCAAGGATAACTGGGTGGCAAAATGTTCAAACTGTAAACTAAACTTTCACAGTCTTTGTTCTAAAGGAAGTAGTAGAAAACTGCCTGAGAAAAAGATCCTTGGATTAAAACAAAGTAGACTGCCAAAGAACAGGTCCTTGGATGAAAACAAATTTAAGCAATAGGAAGGTGGCGGGTCTTTACTAACAGAATATATCAGTGACAAATTTTTGATGGCAAAAACAGTTTGACTTAATTTAAGTTAGCAACAGGTTATGACCCAAGGTAAGATCATATGTGATTATTGATAGTTGCCTGAAACAAGTAGAAACCATGTTTCTCAAAGATCAGAGATAACACTTTCCTCTGTCTGCTCTAACACCTGACCCTAGCACAGCGCCCAACACAGAGCAGATCTCAGTGGGTAAGGGTTCCGCACTGATGTTTACGAGCCCAAGTTCTCCTTCAACTGCAAACACCCCAAATTCAATGAGCTATACACATAACACTGATGTCAGCCCACCAGTGGGCTGAATGCTTTGTACGTATTATTTCATTAAGTCCTCAGCTCAGCTATCTAGAGGACCCACTAAGAATATTTTCTTTATATTCCAATAAACCTTTCAAACAACTGTTTTTAAAAACAGGCTGACATCGAAGAGATTTCTTTAAGTTCTTCCAAATACTATTAAATATTTTTAAAAATTACCTGACCAAAGACTGAACTACCTACAATAATTATAGAGCAAGCTAACTGGTATCAGCACAGAATTGCTTGAGCTGCTGGGAGTATGAAATGACAATCAAATCCAGCTTTTTTGTCCCTTAAAGCTAAAGACCAATCTCATGCTTCAGGCCATATATCTGCATCGAGAGCTATACCCTTGCATTAATTTAGAGCATTAACTGCTTTAGCAGAAATTGGAAAGAATCATTTCTGTCCCTCCTATTGGTCAAAAACAGTTTGAGCAAAGTAAGTAGATGTCCTAAGTAAAATTAATAAGCATGGCGGTGAGCCTTCTAACTTTTAAGATTTAATTTTGCCACCTATCCAATAAAGGTTAGAACAAATAATCTTTAGGATCTCTCACTTTAAAAAGCAGATAGTCCGCAGCTATAAGAGGCCAATAAAGGAAAAAGCCCTAACAAGCACTAGAACACCAGCTAAACTCATGTGAACATCTGATTTAAACTTAGTGAAGTGCCGAAATGTTTGATGAATTTCCTCCACGTGGCCCAAGGTCAGTTTCGCCCTCCATTCGGGCAGTGTGGCACCCTGGGTCCAGCGTTCTAGACTCTACTCTGCATGTGGCAGGAGCATTTCTGTTCCCAGAGATTTTACCTCCAAAAAGTCAAAATCCATAATTTTATAACAAAGTGTGAATAAGAACTTATTTTCTAGACCATTTATGGACAGGCAAGACTGTCCTATATAGAGAAAATCTTATTTAGGGGTATAAAAAACAATAAAGTTTCTTCAAAAATACGTAAAGGTAAAAGCATTCAAAATGAAATTAACAGAAATCTAACCTTTAGTGATTTATGTTAAATTTAATAACATGAAATTCACATGATGAGTTATTTATTAAAAACCCAAGATATCTTAATTTGGTTATCTTTCAAGTCAATAAAAGTGATCTGTGGGTTTTCTGGGTTTGAAATTTTTTAAATTAATTTTAACAACATGATTAAAAAATGAAAGATTTGAACAGACACTTCATAAAAGAAGATACATGAATGCCCAATAAGCACATGAAAAGATGTTTGACAACATTTAGTCATCAAGAAAATATAAATTAAAACCACAATGTGATATGACTAACTATCCATTAAAATGGCTAAAATTAAAAATGACTGGAAATACAACAGGTAGGCAAGGATGCATCGCAGTTAGATACTCACCTATTGTTGGTGGGTATGTAAAATGTCACAATTTTGGAAACAGTTTGGCAGTTCCTTTTACAATTCAATGTACACTACTGATACATGAGGTCAGCACAGAAAAAGTTCAGCCATTGTTAACATGACGAGAATGATTTGCGTGACATTGATGTAACCTGGCAGCCAAGGAGAGTGGTTTGGAATGCACGTGCGTGAACAATGATGACTTCACTGTACTAGTCAGTGGGGGGTGGTAGACACCATTAAATGAGCATGTGTACTGTGTGGCCATTACATTCAAAATGACCGAATGAGCAGAGCAATGAATCTGCATCAAATTTTGCATTAAGCTTGAATATTCCTACACAGAAACTATTCAGATGAGCCAGAAAACTGCAGCTTATGGGCAACTGGTGATTGGCAGCTTCATCACAACAATGCTCCTGCTCATGCGTCACGTCTTGTGTAGAGTTTTCTGGCAAAACATCAAATCACCCAGGTGACCCAGACCCCCCTACATCCCAGAATTCGTGACCTGTGACTTCTGGCTTTTCCCAAAACTAAAATCACCTTTGAAAGGGAAGAGATTTCAGACAGTCACTGAGATTCAGGAAAATATGACAAGGCAGCTAATAGCGACTGGGAGAACTGTGTGAGGTCCCAAGGTGCCTACTTTGAAAGGGACTGAGCTGTCATTGTCCTGTGTACAATGTTTCTTGTATCTTGTATCTTCTTCAGTAAATGTCTCTATTTTCCATATTACACAGCTGGATACCTTCTGGACAGACCTCATTTATGCAACCACATGGATGAATCTTAGAAACATCACACTGAACCAACGAAGCCGGGTACAAAAGAGCATGTACTGTGTGATTCCAACAACATAAAATTCTTAAGATAAATCTAATTTATAGTGACAAAAAAGCAGATCTGTGGTTGCTTGAGGCCAAGGATTAGAAGGTGAGGGGAGAGAATGACTAGGAAGGAGCAAGGGAACATTTTACATCTCAATTGTGGTGGAGGGCAGACTGGCATAAAAATTTGCCAAAGCCCATCCACACATACACTGAAAATGGGTACATTTTATTGTGTGCACATGATATTTCAGTAAAGTTCATTAATAAAATCCTCAATTTAACTGCTCTCTGGATTGGACTAGATTTTACCAGATGATCTGCAAAGAAGCAGGTTCTTAAGTAGGCTGATTGTTGCATGTGGCACTCGTGACTCACCTGTCAGAGCACCTCCCAGGCTCCCCCGCCGCGGCTGTCGTCCATCCTCACTCAGCTGTCGTTTAAACTTCAGTGACTTCCCAGGGCCAGAAGCCAGGTCTGGGTTGCTGCATTTCCGACATGGCATTGGTGGCGGGGACAATATGTGGTCAAGCTGCAGAGGGAAGGACAGGGCATCACTCGCTAGGGACACTCTCCACACAGCCAGAACAAGAGACCAACCAGTCACACTTTCCTCCTTCCTTTTTGTTCTCGAAACCCCTTTCCCAACCCAGTTTTTAGTTTGGCTAGTTGAGAGAGTTCAGGGTTTCACTGCTCTGTCTTCCATCTGACGAGTCTGGCTTGCTGGGCTTTGCAAGCCATGGGTCACAATGCACTAGTGCAGCAATTTGCACCCTCTTTCATCTCCCAGCACACATAAACTGATTTCTACATAGACGATTGGCATGGCTCAGTGGGTTGAGCATCCTCCCGCAAACTAATAGGTTGCTGGTTCTATTCCTGGTCAGGGCACGTGCCTGGGTTGCAGGCCAGGTCCCTGTTTGGGGGCGCACAGGAGGCAACCAATGGATGTTTCTCTCCCTCACTTTCTTCCTCCCTTCCCCTCTCTCTAAAAATAAATAAATAAAATCTTTCAAAAGAAATCTGTGGCACACCAAAAAATGTTATATTTTTTGCCAATCCGACAAAAAAATAGGTATAATTTTGATTCATTCACAGTGGACGGCCATTGGCTGTTGCCATTCTTTATTTGACAATCTATGGGGAAAAAGGTCAGTGCCCCTGACTAAACAGCCAGGTTTTGAATGTGTTAAAAATTCTTACAGCATACCAGTGTGTATAGCACACCGGTTGAAAATCACCGCATTAATGGCTCATAAAATCAATTTTAGTAGATTGTGATCAGTATTTTTAACACAAAAGAGTAGAAATTATCAAAATCCAACAAAGGAAAGTTTTGTTTTATTATGTTTTGATGAAGTTCTCCGTCTATATGTGTGTGTCCTGAGTCACTATGTAAAATACAGGCCCAGCACAAATAACACCCCTTTTTATTACAAAACCTCTTATTACAAAATCATAAGCATGGAATTCTGTAACATAACAATAGCACACTCAAGCACACCATATGACATTTTAGGTGAATTGTCTTAATTAAAACTATAAATTATTACACCCATATTATTACCCTACCAACCACGCTCCAGCAGGCATTACTTCTGCCGGACCCCTGAATATGTCTTTCTGTGGGCCTTGATTCTCCCCAAAATAAAGAATATTGCTCTATAGGAAATCAATAGATCACCTCTTTAGTTGTTCACAAAAGAAAACTCACAGGCTTTTGGTACTCACAGACAGACATAGGGGAGGGAAAGAAATTTCTAAGCACCGCAGCCCATAATGGAAATCAATACATCCCTATATCACTTTATAGCCTTTAAAAGAAAACCTGTCACAAGAATCAGAGAAACCAAAGTCACTTCAAGAAACGACTTTCTACAAAAGAATCCCCTGTGTCATGACACTTACTTCAAGATCTATCCTTTTATTTAAAAGAAAAAACTTTCATACTTGAATAAGACCATGCCTCCTAAATTGTTCTCCTTCAAGTAAGCATATATGCGTGTGTGTGTGTGTGTGTGTGTGTGTGTGTGTGCGCGCTTAGGTAGTTATTAAGGATATAATATTCATGTGTGTGTATATGTGTATGTGTGTATATACACATATGTATATATCCAGATAGTTATTAAGAAATGCAAACGATATTCATAGAAAGTTGAATGGCCACAGAAAAGGGTCACTTTGTGGAAATTTAAAAATAGAAAAGAGTTGGGTAGCAGTGCTCAAGGCCAGGCATTTTTAGGGATGTCTGACTGTATATATTGGTTTCATGATAGAGAGATGGTCATCTGGTTATATCGGCTTGGATTTTTTTAGGTTAGTACTGTGTGGACATATTTATTGGACGAAGAAATTCAGGAATAACGCCATCCACTTGTCTGTCTATGCACCACAGCACATTCAAATCCACAACACAAAAGAAACTTGACCCTGAGTAACTCCTCCCAAGCCAGTTGAGATGGAACAGATCTGGTTGGATCGGCTATTACAAGATGTCAGCTCTCCCTCAAGCTCAGTTGGAACAGCTGGATTCCAAGCCCTTGTCAGTAAGTACAATCTCAAATTCACTGCCCGTCAGTACTTTGCTGAAAGGACCTCAGAGAACTAGCAGTGTGGCTACTGCAGGATCAAGCCAGATCAGTAGGGCAGAGAGATTCCAGATTGTACTTGTGTAAGATATTTGTTGAGGCTGCTGTTCATTACATGAACATCCTACTGAAGAGGGCCTCCAAGGAGGAATTTCTCTCTGGTCTTACACTTCTTGTCCCTAACTCTTATGGACAGTGGAGTGTAACAAGTCAGCTCTGGACCAGCCACTAGAAAGAGTAGAACCCAGTCAGCAGTCCATCCGAAGATGGTCGGGCCTTTACACAACGGGGCGGGGGGGGCTTTTTGCCTCTTTCTTGGCTCCATTTCGTGTCCTTGCCCCCGTTATTTATTTATTTATTTATTTATGCTTTGTCCGTTTTTTTTTCTTATTTTAAAAAATTTCAGATGAAAATTTGTAACAACAGAAAAGTTGTAAGAGTAGTGCAACGAACACCCATGTTTCCTTTACCAAAGGTGAGCTGTTAACCTTTGCCATGCTGATTGGGCTCTCTCTCATTCTGTTTTCCCCCCGAGTTCCAAACACACAGTTAGATGCAGATATGGTGGACCCTCACCCCTAAATACTTCAGCATACCTCTTCTAAGAACAAGGATGTTCTCTTAAGTTATCCCACCTACATCCTATGTGCCCTTGTAAGGTGTCTCAAATCTTTTATCGAGGTAAAGTATAAATGCTAGGGAAAATGTAAAACTAGATCATGCACATTTAGCATTAAAAATTTGCTCTTTTACATTAAAAAGTAAACTTGCAGCCACAAGATGGCGCTGTGCTATAGACATTCAGCAAAATGTTCGCGGCCAGCTCTGAGTCCTATGAATGCACCAAGAATCCCTGAAAGCAACCAAGCACATTAGGGTCCATTGCAGTTAGTTATTTTCTCTTAATTACTAGTAGCAGCTGCATAAAATACAAATATTTATTGTTTAAGGTTCATAAACTTCTGCTACCTATTTTTCACCTGAAGTTAAAATTTTCAGCTTGCAGAATTACAATTAATTACTCTAGGAAAGATTGTTATATCACAAATTAACAGAGGCGGAAAAAACAGCAGAGAAAAAAAAGATAATTCCCAACGAGGAATTCTGAGCCTTCCTTACATATTTCTAACAAAACCATAAAGATATAAAACAAAGGAAGTCAAGGAGAAAGTGTATAAAAATAACACAGAAAATCTGTTTTCTCACGCATAGATAGCCACAAAACTATTAATAAGCCAGAGTTTTTAATCAGAATCATAGTCCCAAGAGGGGAGTATTATTTTAAATCTGGAAAAACTGAGGCAGTGAACTGTGTGGGCTGCCAATGTTCCAAACACAATATTAAGCAGAAAAAACTCTAAGCACAGTTGCAGCGTTCCAGGATCCCACTTCCTTCGTCACATTGAATCGCACTCCCCACAGGGCTCTCCTGAATAGATCATTTTTCCAAATTCGCTGTGTTGTCACTGGCTCTACTGTTCTTTCTACACTTAGTCAAAGCTTCTCAAAATGGCCCACTGCAGTCCTGAAATTTATTTTTTATTTTTTGTCCTGAGTCAAACACTCATGATCCCTTTAAAACCATTTCATCACACCCTGGAGTCTTTAGTAGACATCAAACATACTGCTTTGGACACCGCCCTGTAAATGATTTCAGTTTAATCTGTTTGACCTTTTCCGAAGTCCCAAAGTCTTCATGTTACAAGCAGCTCAACTAAAGACAGAGGCTGCCTTTAGAATTTCACTCATGTTCAAGGGCATCTAACCCTGAGCTGGTCATTCTTGCTTCCAACACTTCTCATTTCCCTGTCTAAGCAGAGACAGCGGACTCCTACAGAGCCAGACTGACTCCCAGGTCACACACTTACCTAGCACACTGCGAGCCACCAGGTGTCCTGGAGTGAGACACATTCTCCAGAAGTATGCCCTTACTCCATTCCCCAAGAGCCGATATTGATTTGGGGCGGACTAGATTTGCTCATAACTTCCTGTGTTCGTTTCCTGCAGTTCCAAGAGCCACAAAACCACTTGAAGAGGCATATTATTAAATTTAGAAGTCAGAGAGATAAGGACCTAACCTACCACTTACATGTGAGCGATCCACAGTTGCGCTTGCCAGCCGTTTATCACAGGAAACATAAAAGCATCTGAGAGAACAAAGGCTGCACAGCTACTGTAAGTCTAAGGCAGACTTGGGGAAAAGTTCCTAAAACGATCAGTCCTATAGACATGCGAATCACCAAAATTCAGTGTCTATATTTTCCACATCTATCATCTCCACCCATTGTCTTCTGTTTTACAAGTTATCGGGCTGAGAAAAACAGAAGAACCTACCATGACCCCCCCCCCCCCAAGGCTTCTGCCATCAGTGAAGATAAATGAAAAGCAAAGGTAAATTGTTCATGAGACTGGACCTCACTTTGTTCAGTGTCTCCGCCATCACCACCACCATCTCCAAACAGGAATGTGATTTCTTCGTCTGCGGTTATGTCCCCCAGTGACACCATCCATGTCTCTCTAAAAAGTCACAGTGTGATCCTCGATGACGATTGAACTTGCAGCCCTTCTCCACTGACAACTCCCCCCAACCTCGTCTCCAGACACTTTCAGGCCCAAGCACATGAGTGCTCTAACTGAGAGTTTCTAAATATTAACAGTGATGATGTGAAGAGAAAGAGACTTTAAAATCTTGTCCAATCACAGTTAACATTCGATATTTGTATTAGTTTCCGGTGTACAGCACAGTGGTTAGACACTCGTGTACTTTATCACGTGTTCCACCCCCCTGGCACCGTGCACAGCTACTACAATATTTTTTACTGTGTTCGCTCCGCTGTCCTCTCCATCCCCGTGTCTGTTTTGTGACTACCAATCTGTACTCCCTCCCGTCACCTTTTTCACCCACTCCCAGGCTTTTCCAGTTTTAACTAATAGCAGCTCCTTCTTTCTAGCTACTCACACCACAAACTTTACAGTTCTTGTAAACGTCTCTTCTTATTCCGTATCCAATCAGCAAACCCTTTAACTCCATCTCGGGAATACATCCGGAATCCCATCACTTCACCGTCTCTGAGGCTACCGCTCTGGCCTCTGCCATCGGGGTCTCGTGCCCCGCCCAGCAGGCCTCTCCGCCTCCATCCTAGTCTCAGCGCAGCAGCCAGTGCCCTTCCGACTCACAAGGCAGATGCTCCACAGCCTGGGCAGGAGTCCTCCAGGGCTCCCCCTTTACCCAGAACAAAATCCAAAGTCTTGACAATGCTCTGCAAGGGCCTCTACCTTCGCCTCTCCGACCCCCACTACTCCACTCAGTCCGCCCTGGTCTATCGCCAGATGGCCCGGGCACCTCTCTACCCGGACCACTCCACTGATCATCTCCTCTGCCCGATGTTAGTTAGCGACGACCTCCCCTCTCCAGGTCTCCATTCCACGTGAGACTTTCAGGGGGCCTTCTCTCCATCACCCCACACAGAACAGCATACCTACCGCTTTGTTCCCTTCTCTACTTTTCTTCAAAGCACCTACTGGCACATGATGTGTTAGATCTTTTATATTTGTTCATTATCCTCCTTCTCCCACTATAATGAAAGTTAGCAATGAGGTACTAATCTGTTTTGTCCACGGCTCTGTCCACTGCCCTAAATAGAAGGCACCTTGTAAATATTTGTGGAAAGAAAAAATAAATTACGAAGCTCTGGTATTTAGTTAAAAATATAACAACATAAATAAGGAACACATACCATAAAGGGTTTTTATTGTTGGAAAATTCAGAATAAAGTTGTATTGAATGTTACTTAAGGTGAAAAGGCCAAAGTGAAATCTACTGCATTTTGACAAAATTGAACACTTCATGTATAAAAAAGGCCCTTAGGTTATAGCAAATGACATTGTCTCAAAGAATCTTTTCTATATACAAACTAATATGCTAATTTTTGAACACTGCAACCTTTGAAGGTGATTCCTAAATAATGAATTACTCGACCTTTTAACTATCTCCCAACTAGTCACTTGTGTCTATCAATCCAAGCCGTTTCTACCCCCACTCCTCCTTTCTGCAATGCCTCACGCATTCCCACGGTGTGGCACATGCATTTTAAAGACCCATTCAGAATGCATGTGCCCTAAGGCCAAAGTTCATTAGTTCAAAGGGATCGCCAACGTCATCTGCATACACAATGAGGGCTTAACCAGTAAAGTCCTTTTAATGCTTAAGATAAGGGAAGGAGAAAGAGATGAGTAACACAGGGTTATGAAGACAGTGCTCAGTTATTCTGTTTCTTGATATTAAATATCCTAAGAAACCACAGATATGCAAATACAAGAACAATTATCAAACAGCATAGACAGTGCCTGTAAGTCTTAATGAACTGCTCCATTACCTGCATCCAAGCTGGAGTCAACCTGGAGATCTGAAATGACCGTTTTAAAACTGGATTACACTTACTTTTAAACCAAAGCCTATAAACAATATCTTAAAATTTGATAGGACAGAGGTACATGATTAAGACAGTGATTACCAGATTCATACTAACTCCTCAGTTGTTAGGAATGCCAAAACTTACTATCCTAATTAAGACATATAACTATTTCTATGTCTATTTCCTCATCCACAAAGTGTTAGTGATAATACTACTTATCTCCTGAGGTTGCTGCAAAGACTAAAGGAATTCATACACAGGGTCTGGCAGGAGTAATGCCTGCGGCAGTGTGGCTGGTAGGATGATAATATGGGTGTCATAATTCATAGTTTAAATTTGAACATTTCTCCTAAAATGGCATATGGTGTACTTGAGTATGATGTTTGTTATGTTACAGAATTCCATGCTTATGATTTCGAAATAAAAGATTTTGTAATAAAACGGGGTGTTGTTTGTGCTGGACCCTGAATGTAAAGCACTTAAAACAGTGTGTAGAAAACAGTAAGCACACAATAAATGTTAACTGTGGCGATTATTAACATCCTTGTAGAAGAAATTACCTCATTCACAAACATCTCTCCATGTGCAACTTATCATAAATGGTTTGCAAGAAAATTAAACTGATTACAGTTTTACCAAGTTGTTGTTTTTTCCCTTAGGGCTCAAACGAGAACATGGTTTGAACCGCTTTAAAATTTTTTCTGTCTGCAACTCTCCTGCCATGTTCAAGAGCATGAACTCTGGGCTTGATCAGACATTGCTGGGAGATTTTAGTGGGTGTGAGACGGAGCAGCAGAGAGGTGAGGAGTGCACTCCAAATGGGAATTGTCAGGGACAGAATCCCAGGGCCGTGCCTCGGGGAAGCCACTGAACTCCTCTCTGAAGTGCAGACCTCAGAGGAGGTGAGCATGCAGAGGGATGATGCACAGAAGGGGCTCAACACAACGTTTGGCACACGCAAGCACTTAGTAGCCAGTAATGTCAGTGATAACTATCACCATAGCTCAGCCCCAGTCTCGCTCTCCCTCAGCCTGAACTAACAGTTACCGATCTCATTGCTGCCCAAAGAACACGCAACTTCCCTTCCCCCAGCACCCTGGAAAACTAACAGTTGATGGAGACAGACACTGGGGGAGCTACAATCCTGCACCATGTTGTCCTGGGGCCCATTTCACTGATTTTGCAGACATTCGTTTTAGATTATGCCACCCAGAATACATGCTTCCATTTAATGATACTCTAAGAAACAGCCCTAGAAAAGTTGCACTCTGTCTATACACATTTAAGGAAGGACCTATAGTAAACAGTAATTTCGTTGACAAGACATCTCTTTCTAAAAATATTTATTAAACAACTGCCAGGTATTCCTCTGGGCACATAAATGAACAAAATAAACAAAAATCCCTGCCCATCAGGAGCTTCATTCTCAGGCAGACAGAAACCTGGAGAAAATGCCGTCAGTTGTCCGCATTAGAGATAGATGTGCTTCTGCTGAGTTACGATGTATTTCATCCCGAGAACCCCCCACACCACATAACAAATCACGTTTCTCCAGTTCGGCCACTAGCAATCACGGGGCAACACTTGCAGTCAGTCCATCACCAGCAAGACTGGCACGTCCAGTCTCCATCAAGACTTCATGGATCTGGTTGTTCCACTAACCTCCCTCTGGTGTCACCTTATCCTCTGTTATAAACTGAATGTTTGTGTCCCCACCCCCACATCCATATGTTGAACCTTAACCTTAAATGTCATGGTATTTGGAGATAGGGCCTTTGGGAGGTGATTAGTTCATGAGGGTGGAACCCTCACGAAGGGGATTAGTGCCCTTATAAAAGAGACCCCAGAGAGCTCCCTGTGCCTTCCACCATCCGCCATGTGAGGACACAGCTAGAAGATGGCTGTCCACGAGCCAGGAAGTGAGCCCTCACCAGACACTGGATTTTCCAGTGTCTTGATTGTGGACTTCCAGCCTCCAGAACTGTGAATAATAAACGTCTGTTGTTTATAAGCCACCCAACCTGTGGATGTCTGTTACAGTAGCTCAAACCGAGATGCTCTCTGTACAACTGGTGGCAATTTTGTCACCCAGAGGATACCTGGCAATGTCTGAAATCATCTTCAGTCATCACAACATAGCAGTGACAGAGGACACTGCTCGTATCTACTGGCCAGAGACCACACATGCCCCTAAGCAACGTACAATGCACAAGACAGCCCAATAAAAAGAATTACCTGTTACAAAATGTCGTCGATGCCACTGTTAAGAAACTGCTCTACACTTAGCTCTACACTTACTTTCATTTTGTTTATCTTCACCTATTTTTAAGTTATTCATCATGCTGAGTTGTCTGTTTTTGCAGACAACTGTTGTTTGTTATTGCAGGTCATCCTAAAACCCTTCAAGAACAAGAAGGGGGATAGAGGAAGAGCACAGATAGAATCTTAGCAAAAAATATTCATGTCAACAAGATTCGTTAAGCAAATAACTTCCTGAACCACAGAAGTTACTCAACCTATTAACAGTTTATCCCAATTCACTCTCTCAATGAATCCATGATTTCAAAAATAATACATGAACAGAATGTATTTAAACTAGATATATTAGATACCAATTCACATTCCATCTTCAGTTTTATAATTAATTCTTTGAATCACAAACTTCAATTAGCAATATAAAAATGTTTCAACAACATCTAATATACATTATAGGATCAACTACAATGGCATCCACCAAAACAGAGCTGCATCACTAGTTCCATTTCTTACAAGAATTGATTTTCTTTCTTCCCTTCCCTGAGAAATATGGAAATTAGCACTTTGATAACACTATCTCACTTTTGTCTGTCAACCCAACTGCAAGAAAGTCAATTCCTTTGCTTATGAACATCTCTCCACACACACACACACACACACACACACACACACACACACACGCCCACCACCCACAGTCCCAAGGACAAAGCGCCACCCAGCAGGCATTTAATTGTTACTGTGATGTTTACATTAAGCGATAAGTTTGATAGTCTACAGATGTGGGAAAGAAAAACAGAACTAATATTTTATCTCAGATGTTAAAACATTCTATTACATTTTTTTTAAAACAGCACTTCTCGAAGTTCTGTTTAGAAACAATGACATGGGGGAAGGCTCAGAGACTGTACAGATTTGACTCTGCATACGTACCACCTGTGCTGCTGTCACTTTAATATTCCAGATGTGTCCCTGACCTTTATTCAGGGATCTAATCTATGCCTGGAGTTGTTTACTTATCTGAAGTCATCGAATTCCCCTGGCACCATCATGTCCCCATCCGTGACACAAGTAAATATTCTGACCATGATTAACAAACCAGGAAGAGAATCCTCATCAGTCACTGTCCTTCCACTTAAGGTCAGACGGGAAAATGTGTCCCCATCCCCCTCCGGCAGAGAGTACACCCCAGTCAGGTAGTGTTATTCCCATTCCACCAGCGAGGAAACAGATTCAGAAAGATTGAGCCCCCCAAAGGTAGCAGCTCCGTAGGAGGCGCAGAAGGAACCAAGCCCGAGATTCCCAACTCCAGAGCACACGTTCCTTCCTCTGTTCCAAACTGTCTCCTGGAGCTGGGCTCCCAGAAAGTACACGAAGCCCCACAAAGTTAACCTTAATTTCCTCTTCCACCCCAGTCTGGGAGAACGCCCGAGAAAAGACTGGATCTCACACCCTGGTGTCAACCAATTCAGATGGTCCATTTCAATCCTAATCGACGGCCTGCACAGTGCACAGTTTCTAGGGCTTCTATAGCTGAAATCTTTAAATCGGACTTACAGAATCACAGAATATTAGCGGTGGAAAAGACCTAAAAATCACCCACAGACTGAGGCCTTCCCCCCAACAGCAAATTAGTCACAAGAACTGCCTGCATTTACAAAGACCCCTGGTGCATAAGTCCAGACGAGGAGCCAAATTTCAGACCTACCATCTACTGCCTGTCACACCTGTTTCCTCACTCACTCTGCTTTCCGCAACGCCACTGATATCCGTGGCTCTATTATAATAGACTTGTAAATTTTTCCATTTCTTATTCATATATGCCTTCAATTCAGAGCTGTTCTATGAAAAAAATTTAGCCAGATGTCTACTGTGGACTAGACAGTGTGTTAAGGGCTGCAGATAAGAGAACAGAATAGATACAGTCATCACCCTCAGGGCATTTCTACGTGAGTGCGGGAGGCAGACACAAAATTGCAACAGAGAAACAGCACGGCAGATGCAGGGACAGAGTTAGGTGCGGGGACTACGGTGGCTTTGAGCAGAGTGGTGGGCCAACCCCTCGGTAATTTCTTCTCCTTACTGAGGCGGCTGAGCAATGCCAGCATTAATGCCTGACACGTCCAAGGGGCTGACTTACATTTACTCACACACATTATGGTCTTCTCAGGAACCCAGGAGCCAGTGCAGAAAGGCGCAGAGTGGCATGCAAACACTTGCTAATTTTCCTTCTGGATTGTGGCTCTTCAAACTTACCCACCCTGTCTTAAGGTGTCAGAGAGAGCAGAGTCTCGCCCACCACCAGACCACACAGCAGGACTGGGCCTCAGCGATCCTAACCGCCCACCCCTCTTCGGGCACCAACTCTCTCAGCAGGGCCAGGAGCTCCTGGAGAAGTGCAGGGCTTCCCATCCCATGTCCTGACGGGAACAGGGGCAGCACAGAAGGGAAACGCAGTGGTCTGAGGCAGGGCTGGAGGCTGGGATCGAATTCAGCCACTTATCAGCCATATAAAGGGGACAAATTATACTTTCATCCATAAAATAAGGACAAGTATACTCTCCTCACAGGATTCTTGTGGGTTAAGTTAAATGATCAACAGAAAGCTCCTAGCAAGGAAGGCACTCAAATGTTTATTCCCCTCCCCTTCCCTGCCTTTCCTTAGCCTAGCTCGTTTGATCAAAACTATGAAAGAAAATAGTCAAGGGCTGGAAACCCTTCTCAACAACATCCATGGAAGCTAAAAATACACTGCATATACAAGGTTCTGGGAAAACTTCAAAATGCACTCTGCTTGTAAAATACTGTTTAAGCTCTTTAGCTGGACAAACATATAAATTAATATTCATGATTTTACATTAAGAGAAAAAATGAGCTATTTGAGCAAGGTTCCCGTGGGTAGCAGGAACAAAGTGAACTCTGACCCAAGAGGCAAAATAAATGATCTTAAGAAAAGCATTCCTAAGAACCATGAGTCACGAGTTCTCGGCAGCTTAAGGGCCTCACCTGGTTAAAACGAAAATAATTTAGAAGAACAGGAAAAACAATCACTGAGAAATTGGCAAACAGTAAGAGAATTAAAGGAGGGCTCTGGAGATGGGGGTGTGGAGGGGCCTGAAGTGCAGGGCCATGCAGGCTATTTTTATTAGCTTGACTTCTTAAAGAGGAAAAAAATAAGCACAGAATGTGAAGGGGATGGAGAAGAAAGAGAAGGAAACGGCGGAGGGAGAGGGGCGGGGGTGGGTGGGGAAGAAGGGATGAAAGTGATGGAACAAGAGCGGCAAGGAAGTGAGAGCCCTGCCTGGCTCCTGCCTCATGTCACCCCACCTCTCCATGGTGGCTGTGCTCCACCAAACAGCCCAAGACCCAGCTTCTCTCTCAGCAAGAGCAATAAATAATACATAAATCATGAAAGTGTTATTAAATAATTATAAATAAATATATTCCACAAAATACATAAATTCCAAGACTGTAAGTCAGTAGCTCCCTGGCTCAGCCCTAAATCCATCTTCCTCCTGGATTCCTACCTGCCCAGGCTCCCACCAGCATGTCCCTCACTTCCCCGGGGCCACACCCTCTCTGTCTTGATTGCTAGTCACCCTGACCTGTAGCCCCAGAACTGGAGATCTGGGGTCTGCCTTAAGCCCAGGGTCTTGCACTGACTCTGCCTCTGAAGTTCAGCCAAGTGAGGACCAGATCCCAACATGGCGCTGGGCCTCTGTGCTACCTGCTGGCCCAGTGAACTGCCACACGTCTGCCCTGCCTCTGCTGACAGTCATTCCCTGGGCTGAGAGCTGCCGGCTGTCCGACCTTTTGGTGTCTCTGAGCCACACTAGAAGAAGAGTTGTCTTGGGACACACAGTAAATACACTGCAACACATAATCACAAAAAAATCTCACAATGTTTTAAGGAAATTTACAATTTTGTGTTGGGCCACATTCATAGCTATCCTGGGATGCATGCGGCCCAGAGGCCGCAGGTTGGACATTCCTGCGGGTAATGGTGCTAATATCCCAGCTTTCCTTTGTCTAGTTCACACCATCCCAGGGCTGAATCCCAAGTCATCGTCCACCACGGGGTTCCTAGTCCCCAACAGTCTGGCCAAGTCTAACCTGCCAGGCCCCCAGGAGAATGTGAACTACAGAAACATGGAAAAGAGAAAATGATGCAGAAAGACTTACAAGAGGAAGTAGGAAGGAGGCGGGAAATGCAGAGGGGGACACAGAAGAGAAAGGAGAAAGGAGAGCAGTCAATAGCTCGGTCGATGCTGCATAAAAATGAACCCATCTTAACTTCTCTTCCTATTCTACTATTCACTTAGGTCAAGATCACACGAGTAGCTTAATCACTGATCACTACACTGTCATCTCATGATTAATTACACTGTAATGATTGGCTGGGCAACCATTACAGAAACATCCTCACTTTTATTTTTAAAGATTTTATTTATTTATTTTTAGAGAGAGAGGAAGTGTGAGAGAAAGAGAGGGAGAGAAACATTGATGTGTGAGAGACACATCCATTGATTGCCTCTTGCACATCCCCAACCAGGGACAGGCACGCAACCCTGGCATGTGGCCTACTAGGAATCGAACCTGCGACCTTTTGCTTTGTGGGACGATGACCAACCAACTGAGCCACATGGGTCAGGGCTCCTTACATGTTTTTATCTATTCCTCATGAAAAGATGTGGCTCCAAATAAGAGCCCTCTGCTCTGACGCCCTTGTTTGGCAGGAAGGAAACCTTTCTCTAGGTTACAGGACTGAAGGACAAATCCAGATGTTCCCAGATGTCTGAAATAGACTCGGCAGATGAGCCCAGAAAGCAACTTCACAGTCAGCATCTGACCCAGTTCTGGCTCCCACGCCCAAGGACCTTATTTTCCCATTCTTGCCTGAGACTTACTGGTGGGAGGGGCTGTGCATTGAAAACATTGACTCTAAAGGCTAGAATCAAGAGATGCACTAAGTCAGGAGAAGTTTCAAGTTTGAGCTTGAAATCTGCCGGAGAACAGAGCACAATGTGGGTACAACAGTCTTGCTTTCAATAAGGCTAGGGCTCTCATACATAAAAGCCTGGACTTCCAGGTAGACAACTCAGATTTCTTCTCCATCTGGGGTTATTTTAAACAATGAATTTCTCTGACATGTAAGTGTTTATTTAAAGATTAACAAAAAGCAGTTCACAACATGAAAGCATAACTTGCATTTTCAAGGCCATGCCCACTGGACTGGTCTGGCTGGTGAAGCACATGATACCCCAACCAATTGAATCACCGTGTTTACCGAAGCCAGATGCCTCCCCATCAGGGCTATAGGGTTTTTTTTCCTCTAATTCTGCATATTCCTGCAGTGGTTATCACTGCCTCTACTGCTCAGAGGCCCCCTTGCCACCAAGCTCAAACTACCACAGCCACTAACAGTCCATTTCTGACCTTCACCATTTATTGACATTCCTGAGATCGGCACACGACAGCCCTCGTGCCAAATAAAATGTTATTGGACCACAGCCATGCTCATCCATTTACATACTGTCCACACTCTGCCTACAACTGCATAGCTGAGCAGTGCTCACAGAGACCCCATGGCCCAAAAGCCTAATATATTCACTATCTGGCCCTTTCCTGAACAAGTTTGCCAGTGCCTGTTGGCTTCAATAAATTCACTGAGCATCTACCATGTGCCACGCACTATGAAATCAGCAGTGATCAAGCAAAATCCCTTTCTTCATTGGTAATAAGTGCTTCACGGCAGCAGCTGTAGGATATAAGACAGAGAATGAGGGCCACTCTAGTACATGAGTGGTCGGAGGTCATCTCTCTGAAAAGGGACCAACTGAGCAGAGACCTGAAGACGGGGAGAGAGCTGTATTGGGGAAAATGGCTTCCAGGAAAAGCATGCAAGGTGGCCAGGCAATGTCCCCTTTCCCCAGGGTGTCAGTCCACCAGCCCCTCCCACAGCTAGGTACAGAGCTCACTCTGGGAAGGCCCTGAGTGTTTATCTCATTTACTCTTTCAAACAATCTTCTGACGTGATATTGTTTTCATTCCCATTTTGCAGGTAAGGAAACTGAGGCTTAGGGAGCTTAAGCAACTTGCCCGAGGTATCAGAGCTCTTGAGCAATACAGACTGGGACCAGGGCTGGCTGTGAGACCCAGGCTCCTCCTATGCCATCTCCCATCCCATCTTCCAAGCAGGCAACACCAGCACTGTCACCCGGCCACACGCCAGCAACCTTGTTACTGTTCTACCTGGTCCAAGGTGGAGGCCACCAGGACGTGTGGAAAAGGCTTCCCAGAGCCCGCTTCCTGTTTCACACTCTGTGCTTGGACCACGTTCTCACTGAATTCCTCCACTTCCTCCGTCTCTAACACCTCATAAGCCTCCTAAGATTACTTCCAAAACAAACCACAGAGCTATGGAAGGCTCACTGATGAAGGAAAGTAGCTTGCAAAAGAAGGAGAAAGAGGACTAATATTTATAGAAGGTCTTCTGCGTGCCAGGCACCCATATAAACACTCTGCATATTCTCTTTCTGGAAGATGATACTTAGTGAGAACACTGAAGTAGAAAAACATGACATTTTCCATGTGGATTTGTGGAATCTCCACAGCTGATGTACCATAACATAAATTTAAGAGAAATCACGTGCTGCTACCCTGGGTTCCTCAGGGTCAGCCATCATCCAGCATCCTGCAACAAAGCACACGGCCACTGCCCATTCTCTCCTACCTCGAACTGTACTACACAGTCTCTGGTGCCCTCACTCAGTCTCCTCTCTCTCAAGAGTTTGTATCAGCCTCTCATGCTGTGCTCGCAAGTGTTCAGACAATGTCCTGAGTGCAACAATTAGTCCTAGAGCAACCATCTACCTGTATACAGAGTCCGTTCTTCCCAGAGGCCTGGGAGTCCTCGGGCAGCTGGATTCTTGGTGGTTTGCCACTACAATATCCCAAGCATTCCCAAAACAGGTATATGGATTAATTCCCCTAGTGCAGCCCTCAATATATAATGATATTCTGTAACCTAAAAATAATTTACAACAACATTCTAATACAACATGTGCTAGGCAGTGAGAAGCACACCTCAGTAGATGCACCTACAAAAAGTGGAATGGAAAAATGGCAAGTGTGATGGAAAACAACTTCCTCTGCTCTGTGGGGGAAAAAATACAAAAATGCTGTGCTGAGTCTCCTGTTTTAATGTTTACAGGAGAAAACATAATCCCAGTCTTGGCTAATATGTTCCCTGGCCCCTGTGAATCCTAGTCTCTTACCTATACCTCCCAAAATTTAGGGGAAGTCCTGACACAGTCAACATTTAACACAGGTGGCACAAAAATAAACGTCTACTTATACTGAGGGTATTATTAAAGCACAAGTATCTTCAGGGAGCAAAGAGACACACCATTGGGAGGGAATGAAAAGACCAAA
The DNA here is from genome assembly GCA_007922815.1 of Macrotus californicus. Classification (NCBI taxonomy): domain Eukaryota; kingdom Metazoa; phylum Chordata; class Mammalia; order Chiroptera; family Phyllostomidae; genus Macrotus; species Macrotus californicus. Next base: position 24,077 of record VMDR010009508.1, read on the forward strand.
ATAAAGTTAAAATCGCTCCACACATGTACAACGGGAGGAGGATTGGAATTAGCTATGTGCAAACACTCCCTGGAGCTGGATTAGGAAGGGGCTCCCGACATTCTTGACACCCTGTTGCTATTCCTTTCTAGTTGGCAAACCGGTTCTTCCCATCTCTTTTTTCTCCCAAGGACTCCCGCCAGGAAGGGTAGAGAGGTCAAGGAGAATAAACAAGAATGGTCTCTGCTCAACAAGTGGAGAAAGATGTGGTTGAACATGTGGGTGTCCTCCACCTGGGGAGGGAATGGGTAATAACAGGATTAGGTGGAAGTATAAAATAATTTCACAATTTGTTACCGGAACAATATTTCACTAAAATGGGACATTTTATGGGCCATGTCCCCATTTCCCAAATGAATAAGAACATAGAAAAAAAGTGAGAAAGTCAACTCTGAGAATCATTTTTGAAAATTTAGAAGAGACTTTATACAAATCACACCAACATAATTAATTAAGTGACAACATTTTTTTCTTGCTCATAAAGCACCCTTCCTCATTGCAGTTAATTAACACCAAGGAAAAAAGATCTATAGGAAAATGACAATGACAGTATCAATAATTCAAGAGCTCAGTAACTGCCCTAGGACAAGAAGGTAATAGGCCTAAAACCTCCTATGGATTCTTACACTTCAGAATTGCAGGTAGTTACAATGCCTCATAACCAGGACTGAGTCATCAACAACGGCGCATAATCAAGTTAGAAATAAAAGGTCAAAGAACTTGGATGAAAGGAACCTGGAAGCAGCCTAAGAGCATGATGTGGCTGACAGTGCAGAGGCCTGGCAGGAGTAAAATATTCATCACCATCAGAAGGGAGAAGGCAGATCTGTATCACAGCATCTTCATATTGGAAGTGCACGTCATGACCAGGACCTACACTAGCCTCTCAAAAATACCTTTAAAAAATAGAACACCCCCCCACACACACACACACTTACACTCTTTACCCTCCCACTTTATATACCCCTCCACAGCACCTAATATCTCACACATTTTTTATTTGTTTGCTTGTTTCCCTCCTCCATTAGAGTATAAACTTCAGGAAGGGGGAGATTAGGGCTTGTTTTGTTCAGGTGAATGCCCAGAGGCTAGAACAGTGTCTGTGCTAGATAAGGTAGCCACAGACGACTTTGGGCTCTGCAGCTGTGGGCACACCAGAGTATTGTGTTTTCTGCTCCGCTGGTTGGTGAGAGCCACATGACAAAGTCTGACCGGCGAGGGTAAGGAAAAATAATGTGTCCAGGCTAAGCATGGGATGACCAGGCTAATGCACTGACTTGTGGGTATGAGACACTCCAGAGTGCTCTTACCTAACACTGCTCAGTGACTGCTCTGTTAGCCTGTCTCAGAGCGGAGACAACACTCCCAGCCAATCCCCAATGGATACACATGATCACCCCTCCTAACTGATAGGGCAAGTGCTCAATAAAATGGTGTGGTTGATGGTGTCGGCCTGCCTCGGAGCTCATACACCACTGAGCTCTGAGGGGACCTGTATACTCACAACGCAGCCCATTCTAATTTGTGGAACATTCATAGGCTCTTTCTGGAGCCAAGTCAAAAGCTGTTATTAAAGACAAGGATGATGTGTTGGCTAATTCTGTGTGTCCACTTCATTGGCCTCTCTTTCTATGGAAAAGCCTAATTCAAATGTACGTGACAGGACAGGGTTGTTATCTATCTCACTCCCTGCTTTTCATAGCTGCCTCAAGCATTCCTGAAAAGTCCTTTGATTGAACCAAGTCAAGAGAGTGATTTAGATGTTATGCTCTGAGAAGTGATCAATATCAGCAAGAGAAAGGTTTGTCTTTCAGATGTTTCACTCAGAAGCCTCTAAAGAGCTTAGAGCTCCTTCCAGCAAAGCACAGACCTTAAGAATGAAATAACCCCTCCAGGATAGACCTCGAGACCTCTGAAGAGCCCAGAAGTTAGAAGGTCTAAGGAATCAAAGCGTATGATGGACACTAGGCAAGGGAGGGACTCTCAACTGCCCAGGCGTAGTTGTAAAATGTCCCAGAATTCTTTGCTACTTTTCTCTTCAAGAGGTAGACCCCAATAACCCTCCCCTTTAAGGAAGCTATACTTAGTACCTTGCTTCTAAGGAACAGAACACAGCAGAGCCGAGGGTGTATAACTTCCGAGGCTTGGTCATAAAGCCATTGTGGCTTCCTTCCTGTTTTCTCCCTCTCTGCTCTCTCCCATCTCTCCCTGCTGGTCCATCCTCCATTCCTCCCCCTTTAGTTCATGGAACACCACATCTGGGAGAAGCCAGCTGCCATGCCATGAGAAGTCAAGCATCCCTACGGAGAAGCCTTCATGGTGAGGACCTGAGGCTTCCTGACAACAGCCAACACCAACATGCCAGGAGCGTGAGGGCCCCATCTTGGAAGTGGATCCTGCAGCCCCAGTCAAACCTCCAGAGGACTGCGGCCCTAGCTGCCACCTCATGAATGACCCCAAGCCAGAACCATCCAGCTAAGCTGGTCCTGAATTACTCACTCCAGAAACTTTGAGATGGTAATTCATCAGGTTTGGTTTTTTTTTTTTTTTAAAGCTGCTAAATTTGGGGGTTAGTTCCTTACATAGCAAAAGATAAGTCACATATCCAACATCCTTGGGCCTGGGTGTTTGCAAGTGTGTACGTTGCATGAATGACATGTTCATGTGACCTCGTGGAAGGGACTAACACCCTGACCCTGACGGTCTAGAGATGAGTGAGCAGTTGCAAACAAGGTCGACCCCATGCAGCACTCCTGGAGCCCCGGACCCAAAGTTTTCTTGTTTGTCACATGTAAGTGAACAACAGTGCTTCCCTTCATTGCTCTCTTGATCTGTTAAAAAGAGTCTTCCATGTATCATACAAGAAAACCAGCTTCATCTCTTTATATCACAGCATCTATGGCAGGACTTTCACTAAGCACGACTCAAAAAACCCTTGAGGAACAGCAAACCAGAAAATAAACAATAAAAAAAACAAAAGATGACTGAACCACAACTAAGTACCTGAGCGTAGAACTGTGTATGGCGACATGTATCTTTCTTTATTCCTATTCTAACTATGTCCGTATCTACTTAAAGAAGGGTAGCAGACTGACTCTAGCAGGAATCCCTTCCTCTGACACTGAGCCTCCGCCATCTTCAGCAGCCAAATAGTTGTCGTTGACATGCTACCTCTCCTCAGAACTTGCATTTGATTCTCTTTGTAATTTACCATCTTTTAAAATAAAAATACAGCTCCAATTGTGTGTGTGTCCCAGAAGGAAGTACCTATAAGACAAGGCACACACCCACAAAAGGACACAGAGAAAATCAAACCCACAGGTACCAAATATTCTCCGTCTTCTGGCACTGTGCATCTTCTGTCTCTGTCTAGTTAGGAGAATGAGTGAGAGCAGGGAGATGATCATTAAGAGTCTAAGGTTTCATTCTGGGAGGGGAGCGGGGGGAGGGTGAATTGAGTCCCAGGCTAGATGAGGGCAGAAAAGGAAAGGACAAAGGTTTGAGGGTCTGGTAAGGTTAAAATAAGATGGTGTTGAGGTTTACAGTGGAGTCAGCTTCAAAAGAAAGGAAGCCGTGGAAATGGGAAAATTAACTTCTCCAGATCCTCCAAATCCCATAGCTATTTCCTCTAGGATTAAATGTTCCATATCGCTGTACCAAGAAGAATGAAAACCTAACATCAGAAGTACTGAAAAAAAATATAAGCTATCATAGATTCCTTTTGCCTAGATTAAAAGAAAAGCACTGTACTAGCTATGAAGGAAATGGTTTCCAATTCCATTCCGAAAGTGTTTACTGAGTGGTTACTGCCTCTGCTAAGACACCACCAGGAAAGGCAGAGTAGAGTGACAAGTACACATGGCCCCTGCGATCAGTAACACCTCAATGTTGTCAGTGATCCTTAACCTTTATGGGTCACAGATCCCATAAAAAAAAGACACATGTACAAATAAATACAAAATTTTACTAACAATCTCAGGCTATCTGTAAATCCACAAGGTCCATGGATTTTAGGATAAGCATTTCTTGATCTACTAGGAAGAAAAAACATGCAGAGTCTTGTTTAATAAATGTATTACATAATATATAACATATATTGACCTAGCCTCTCTTCCAAGCAGCTAAAAAAAAACCTTATTCTTATCAAACATGAGATAATCGCAGAAGACAAAATACATTCAGGTAAAAGTACCATTTACTAATATTTCCAGCATCACGATTTACAGGTAATAGTAATTGAACGAAAATGAAATTTCCATGAAGCCTAAATTTGAAAGATCTGCATTTTTAACCTCCTCCTTACACTAGATGTAGTTATCGTGCATGATTGATTCTGAATATGAAACTTTCTGTAGCTGCAGGATAGCAAGCTGAGCACCTTTCATTACTTTCAATGGTTTAAATAATTTTAGGCTATAATCTTAGTAGAAAAAGTTCACGTGAATGTTTCATTTTTTAAAGGAGATGTATATTTGCTGTCAAAAAGAAAACATGAATGGCAAGTGAATTGGGCACCAGAGATTTTTTTTTTTTAATTCTTTCTCATCTCATTTCTGCGGTACCTTTCAAGGAGCATGTGCGCTGATCCAGTGCGGACGATGTTCTTTAGGGTGGAGCATGGATGTCAACAGGTTGTGTCAGGTGGAAGAAGCGAGGAATGACAAGAACACAGAGAGAAAGAATGACACTGTAAGGGGTGAGGACGGTGAGGACAGAGGCAGAAAACAGGACAGAAGGAAACATAAAGTGATATGCTTTCAAGCTCCCAGGACTGTGCTGGCCAGTATAGTAGCCACTAACCATGTGCGGCTTTTTAAATTTAAACTAATGTAAATGAAAACTCCAGTTCCTCAGTTGTACTAGCCTCATTTTAACAGCTTAAGACCCACCTGTGGCTGCTGGCTGCACTGGACACTGCAGAACACAGAACGTTCCCATCAACTCAGGAAGTTCTATCGGACAGCTGTAGTCCAGAAAGGGGAACCCAGAAAACAATGAGAATTGAATTAGTCTTGAGCAGAAAGTGTATAGGTTCAGAGATGAAGTATTTTCAGCTAAGTTCTTTTATTTATAAAAGAGCGTAAGTTTATACAAAGCAAATAGAGAACAGTTAAGATTAAGAATTTTGAGTGCAATGGAGAAATGGCCCCACATTACATAATATGGCCCATAATACCCATCTGAGATTCAAGTGGCTCAGGAGCTACCAAGCAAGTGAAAGGTCTATGAGTTACTTGTCCTTGCGAATCCCAAACAGCACATACTGAGTTCCTAATATCTGTGTATGCCCTGAAGAGAGACTGCTAAAACAGTAAGACATGCCTTCAAGAATTCAGTGGCATAGGACAAAAAAATATACATGTGGAAGAGACTTATTTATTTATATTTATAACCCACATATTTTCCATAGCCACAAATCAAAATCATGCTGCATATAATCACACATATTGCAGAAAAGTCATAGCATTATTGATGAGATATAATTACAAATTTCATTCTCATACTATCTTTGCCAGAGACTCATTGTCATTACATGCTTCCTAATTCCTTTTGGCTCACGAATGGAGATTAGGTCTACTAGAAAATACGACCTTTCTGGAGAGCCCCACCTCCCTCACCTGAAAAGTTAATGAACTGGATGAATCATCTAAACTCATTTCTCCTTCGGGTTCTCTGATTCTGTTTGTTGCTCAGAATGCTCTAAAAATCCAAAAAAGTTTAGAGTTTGAGGAACTACAGAAGAATTACAAAATATAGGTGACTAATCCAAACAAACAGGAACAACTTGGCATACAAAACTGCAAAGGTGACAAGGGTGGAGAAATGAGAAAAGCAAAGTTTGAGCCACTTTTCAAAGAGATTTGGTTTAAAAGGAAGGTGATGGCAGATGCTTGCCTGATGGAGCTCTGTATCGGTTTATTATTTCTGCCACAAAAGGGTTTATGGAGGAAGCTGAACTGAATGTTAAATAAGAAACCAATTCTTTTGTATCATGATATGTTGGTAACTTTCAAAATTATTTGACCACAAACATCACCAAGATATTTTAGATAATTTTCTTGTAGGCATATACCTGAAACATTTCACAAGGCAATAATTTAGCCTTACTTCAATATGCATTTTCTAATATTCCTTATTTTTTATATTCCCTATTATAATTTCATTTGTAAGGAAGATACAATTGTAATCCAATAAACTAAACCCATTAAACAAAAAATAATAATAAAAACTAAACATATATTTTATGACCTACCATGGGTCCCATGAAAAATATTGCTAAAAGGGATTGATAAGAATTTCCAATGGTAGAAATTGGTATATAAGTGGTCTGTGTAAAGATAGACAATTATATGAAATTATATTGTCAAAACAGAATGAGAAAACTGTATATGTGTATGTGAGAGAGAGAGAGAGAGAGAACACAGTTGGAGGGAGGTGTTAAATAAGAAGTGTTATATGTGAATTTCTAGAATTGCCAGAGAAGACGAAACCACTTTTCTTTTTTCTTTTTTTTTTTGTAAAAACAAAAGTTGAGGCAGATTGGCCTGGCAGCTCTGTAGAAAGTGAATTTGGAAGCAAACTTGTGTTACAGTAAATATGGATGTGGAAGGCCAGCCATGCATGCTGTTTATAAGACATAAAAAAAATAAACATAATAAAATGAAGACCTGAATGTGGTGGTAAGAGAGCAGGAGGGATTGGTGGGAAAAAAAGCTGGCTTTCCCAATGGGAACACAAGAATGAGCCTCGTATTTTTAAAAACAAGGGGATCTTTAGAAACTGAATGACATAAACACTAAAAGGAAAGATGTAGCTGGGGAAGAGAAAGAAGAAAGCACATCAACCCACTCCACAGATTACACTGGTTCCCTTGGATCCACTTCTCTTCCTAATGAGCCAGAACAGACCGTAGCTGAACACCGAATGGAAACAGGGACCACCTCTGTCCCCATGCCCCAACATATCCAAATGATGAGCCATCTGCACAAGTTTTTCATTCCATTTAGTTTTTCAGGCAATGAACCGAATGTTGCCTACCTATCATGTACCAGGTACAAAGTTAATAAAGTACAGTCTCTGCCTTTAAGAAACCAGTTAAAAGTCAGCTTCCTAAATAAATAACTACAGCACAAAGCGATGTGCTAGGAGAGAGACATATACCAAGTGCTATAGAACAAATATGACCCAGTGAGTAGCTCTGCCCATGTCCACGAAGGTTTCAAGGAAGACGAGGCAATGTCAGAAAGCTTTCCCGTCAGGGACAACAGTCCACGCAAAGCCAGGGAGCCTGACGCTGAGTGGTGTGCAGAAGGAACGGTGGGGCCACTATATGTGGGCTGGGAGAGAGGCTGAGGGGGAGGGAGCCCCTGCTGGGTACGGAGGGCGGATGAGTTTAGGAAGGGTCCTGTGTGCAGTGCTGACAAGGGCAAACAGCATCTCAAAGACAACTGGAAACCAGACACTTTTAAGCCACGAAATAGAGCAAATTAGGCACACCTAGAAAGAAGACAGAAGCAGTTGTATAGGCGGTGAATGGGATGGCGGAGGAAGGTGGGAGGGGAACAAGGAAGACTGTTGAGAAAAAAGGGTCTGTGTGAGAACAACGTCAGCAGCAGGGGGAAGAGTAGACTGGCAGATGGTTAGAAAGTAAAGTGACAAGTCTTTGTGCCTGAGGGGACAGAAAGCAAAAGAGAACAGAAAGACACAGATCCCTAGGGAGTCCTTCCTCTATGGGATTTCTTATGGGGGGAGAAGGGGCAGCGGGCTTGGGGAGGAAAAATAAGAATTTATTTATTTATTTATTCATTCATTCATTCATATGCCAGGTATGATTTTATTTATTTTTTCATTTTTCAGTTACAGTTGACCTACACTGTTGCATTGGTTCTCAGGTGCACACCCCCTGATGAGATTTATCAGGGTGATCACTTAGTACGAAAATCATTCTTAAGCAAGGTGTATTTAGGCTGTCTCTGGGACACCCTAACGGCTGTCAAAAATGCAGGTGATACATCTGGCTGTGAGGAACAGGAGAGAAATCAGGCGGAGGCGATTCACTTGGGAGTTGGCAATGCCGAAATCAGTGAAATGAAAGTGTAAACAAAGAGGATGTCACCAACAGCTAGGATCTGGGATGGCTAGGAGACTGCAAACCAGAGGAAAAGCTGACTCTCTTAATCCAAAAGTTGGAAGGAAAAAAGGACAGGGTGGTCTTAAAGGGCCAGGTTAAATGCCATAGGGAAGATGAGCTGAATGATGGGCATTTTTTTTTCTGTGCATGTTTTAGAAATGAGCAGATATAACCTAGCCAAACAAGAACAGAAGCAAAGGCTGTTATACAATAGAAAGAAAAACTGAAAGGCTTCCATCTCACTCGATGTTCTTGAACCAGGAATCAAGCAAACTCCCAAGAAAGGTGATGTAATTAAACTATCATGACACATTAACTGAAATACCTTGTTCTGTATGCAAACATCTGACAGAAACACCCCAGTGACTCTGCAGATAACAGCTGTTCTGATCTTTGGATATTGCTAAGCTGCACCCAGTGCTGCTTTATCATAAAGCATGTCATGAGGAAACTGAAGTGTTGTTATGCAATTGTGCAACTCTTGGGGAGCTCCAAAGTGCCTCTAAACAACAATTACTCACCTGGGGCACATCCATGATGTTTCCCCATAAATGAAAACATAACTATTCCAGTCATTTTCACAGGTGGGCTACTGCTTATTTTAAGGAATTTGTGTAACTAGGTCTCATGGCTAAAGACTTCCTTGATTAAAGTTCCAATTCTTAAGTCAACACCCTGTTTAGTCCCAGTTTTTATTTTATAAAATGTGTCTAAAAATACTATTTTTCCCTTTTTAAGGGTATATGTGAGTACATAAAGTAAAACGGTATATTGTTGACTCATGGGTTTTTTTTCCATAAGAATTTGATTAAGGGAAAAAAACCACAGTGAATAAGACAGAATAAAGTACACATACATTCACATGATAACCAGCTTCCAAAATCCACATTTTACTTAGACACTTTGAAAGCTACTTGTAATTTAGGCTATCCTGATCTTAACTGATTAACGTCAGGAAAATGTTCTACCATAACTACTGCTCAGAATCCCT
>VMDR010009509.1:0-33247 GCA_007922815.1 Macrotus californicus
AGATAAATACTATGACATACCCTACAGATAATCTACATAATAGAAAATATGATTAGCAAATATTTTTAAGCATTTAACAACAATGGTAATAATACAAACTAAAAACAACACAAGATTTCATTAACATGAAATCATGGAAATTTCATCTTCATGAAATTGATACTCCTCTATCCAATGAAAAATACTAATACATAGTGCTGATGAAGGTCACAGCACAAATCGTAGGTACTTACAGTGCTACTTGTGGTAGGGAAACTTAGGAAGCACTTTGGAAATACAAGAGCTGTAATATCCATATCTGTAAGTCTGTACTTCAGATCATTTATCTGAAGGGGAAGCATCACAAATACAAGGGAAAGATGCATGAAGTGAAAATGTGGGCGCTTGATGCTAGCACCAGATAACATGGGTTGTGGCTGGAGAAAAAGAAGGTAGCATGTCTAAGGGGGGGGAAATGGTACATTAAACTGTGCTAACATTTACCATTAATTCTCCTTCATGATACTTATGAAGACTCTCTGACAACGTGTGAAATGCTAATGAGATAGTGTAGGAAAAGCAGAACACAAAATTTACCTGTACCATCAGAAGTCTATATATGTAGAAGGGGCAAAGAATGGTAAGGTGCCCTAAAAACTCAAACTGACTTGATTTGTTGAAGTATTAGAGTGATGGATAAATTTTCATATTTATTGCTTTTTATTTGTTATTTTTATTTTTTGTTATTTTGTTCCATAACAAATAAGTTTTAAATTTAAAATAACTTTAGTACAGACTGTGAGCTCAATAGGGCAATACTTCAGCTAACTAGTAAAGACTTTTGCGTTATGACCAACAGAAATTATTTTTCCCATAAAAAAAGACATATTTTATGATGTCCAAAAAGTTTTTGAAATGTCTTAGCTCATTATTTATTGCCAGTGGTAGTTGGTAATGATTAGTATTCTAAATTGCTGGTTTAACTTTGTATTAAATGAAACCTGGCTGAGATTTTTTACGATGTTTAAGGATTTTACTAAAATGCCTGATTTACTAGAAAGTGCTGTTTTCATTTAATAGTCAGCTTAGTTCATCATATTTATCTTATGAAGGGAAAGGAAAAAACAAAGAATCAAAAGATTAAAATTCTACCTAGAATATTTCCTGAATGAAAGATCTGAGCAGGTTAACCAAAGTGAGAGGGGTAAAGGAGTTTCTGTTCCTAGAAACGTATTTGCATTATTTGCTAGTGCAACAAGCGATGCACACATTTTTAGAAAATGTTTGTTTATTTTTCCATCAAGGTCCTTACCTGCAGTGAGTGGTCTTATCTGCACGTGAATCTATGGACATAGACTTTTGGAAATGCTATTACTGATGAATCCTCTTTCTTTAATTTATCTTTGTAGTTTCAGAAATAAAAATGATTATCTTAGAATAAAGAAGGATTTTTATGGCCATTTCAATCTTACTCATCATGAACTCATCTTTCCAATTTAAAATATCCTGTGCACTAGTGCTTTATAAGCACTAACATGTTATGTAACGTAGCATTTTGTTATCTTGACAAATACAGGAATTGATAAAATTGTTTGGAACATGTTAGTAAGCTGTGGTAGTAGAAAATTCCATGCTGTTTGAAGCTTTCTGTAAAGATATTCAATTTGCACCACAGCACATTATGACAATGAAAGCTTCAAAATATAAATCAGTAAAGGCTTATGCATTTTTCCTTGAACTTCGGAGGTTTGCTAGGCAACTAAGCACACCTGAGAGAGACCAATCAAGGTCGTATCTCACACTTCCCTTGAGACAGAAGCAGCTGGACTCTGTATTGCTGCAGAACGCTTTGCTTCATCAAATCCCCATGGCTCTGTCGCCAATCAGCCTGTGCTTGAGCGCTGTCAAAAGGAGAGCTACAGAAACTGTAGGAGGACTGATTGTTTTGTCCTTCCAAGGTTCTTGGCACTTCAATGAATAAAAGGAACACATTATTTTTCCTGAAACAGAGTGCTTCTACAAATAAATGCTTAGTATTTGGGAAGTTAAAATATCAAGAGGTAAAAGCACGCGGTGCATGTAAAAGCAGGTCTTTCAAAGGGACAAGACTTTCTAATTTAAAATGCTTTCATATTCTTGAGTTCATTTGATATAAAAAAAAAATTGTTGTGTATTCAGAGCCATTATTGTGCCCACTTTATAAAAGTAGAAATTAACATTCAGATGTATCTGTTATAGGCTCGGTGCTGGGTGCTTTCAGGCAGGTCAAAATGATAAACTTTAGGTAGTAAGTACAACTTGGAGATAACAGTGACAGATCATGTCTACCCAGCGTTGTGGTATTAATTTGAGAATTTACTATATAGTAAAGACAGATGTAGCGATCTACTCCTGAATCAGTTAGTTTTCAGTACATGGAGGAATGTTCAGGCAAAAACTGAACACAGTTTTATAAAGGGAAGTTTCTAATCAGAAGGTAGGGCCACGTGACCCTCAAATGCTCCTTTCTAGTCTGTGAAAATATGATTCTAAGAACAAGGCCCAAATAGCATCTTAAGTTAGGGCCATATCCAAGGAGGAAAAAATAAGTAAGGTCAAGACACCTCTGAAAATCTACTATTAAATTAAGAAATTCCCAGACTCTGTAGCCCATTATGTTGGAAAAGAATCAATTAGCCAGGCCTGGTCAGATCAGACGGAACCAGTTGGAGACCTATTATACTACGTCATGTTATCTAAACACTAGACATGGACCAGTTGAATCATTCATTAGATGTGAAGTTACTCTATCTGCTACCTCATGCACAGCACATTTCCTTGTCTTATCATCGTGGACCCTGCCTTCGTATTTGTCCTTTTCTGCATGTCCTTACCTCCTACCTTTAAAAGCAGGGCACTCAAAATGAATTTAGAAGGAATGAGTATAAGCTGATCAAAGGCAGGAACTGGGTCTTTGTATCCTTAGCACCTAGTAAGCACTTAATATTTGTATAATATATGACTGAATGGACGCTTATTAAGCATTTAATATGTGACTTTCACTGTACTGGTACTAGGAGCTAGAAATATAAAAGTAAATGAGACATGAACCATTTTCTATAGAAACTCACAGCCTAATAGCACATTAGCACATCTCCAGCACTTACTGTATTCTTTTTCTTTTAACTTTATTTTTATTGTTGGCACAGATCCCCATTTTTCCCCTTTGCCCACTTTCATCCAGTGCTCGCCCCACCTTCCCTTTGGCCATCACCAAATTGTTGTCTGTGTTCATGGTTATATGTCTACATGCTTTAGCTAATCCCTCTACCTTCTTTCATCTAATCCCCACTTCCCTTCCCTCTGACAGCTGTCAGTCTATTCCCTGTATCCATGTTTCTGTTTTGCCCATTAGTTTATTTTGTTCATTAGATTCCAAATATAAGTGAGATCATATGGTATTTATCTTTCTCTGACTGGCTTATTTCACATAGCATAATGTTGTCCGGGTCCATCCATGCAGTTGCAAAAGGTAAGATTTTCCCTTTTTATGGCTGTGTAGTATTCCATTGTGTAAATGTATCCGTTTTTTATCCACTCATCTACTGATAGGTATTTGGACTGTTTCCAGTTCTTGGCTATTGTGAGTAACACTTCTATGAACACAGGGGTGCATATATGGTTTCAAATTGCTATTTTGGGGATTGTTAAGATATAATCCCAGAAGTGGAATTGCTGGTTCAAAAGGCAGTTTCATTTTTATTTTTTTGAGGAAATTCCATACTGTTTTCCACAGTGGCTGCACCAGTCTGCCTTCCTACCAACAGTTCATGAAGGTTCTCTTTTCTTCACATCCTCGCCAGCACTTGTTATTTTTGATTTATTGATGAAGGCCATTCTGACAGGTGTGAGGTGATAGCTCGTTGTGGTTTTAATTTGAATCTCTCTGAAGATTAGTGACGTTGAGCACGTTTTCATGTTTGCTGGCCATCTGTATGCCCCTTTGGGGAAGTGAGTATTCAGGTGCTCTGCTCATTCTGTAATAGGATTGTTTGCCTTTCAGGCACTGAGTTGTACAAGTTCTTTACATATTTTGGAAATTAACCTTTTATCAGATGTATCGTTGGTGAATATGTTCTCCCATGCATGTTTTGCTGATGGTTTCTTTCACTGTGCAGAAGCTTTTTAGTTTGCTGCAGTCCCATTTATTTTTCCTTTGTTTTGTATTCTGTTTTACACTGTAATTTGCACACGCACCTTATCTTTTCTGGAGATTTATAGAGCTTAAGCTTGTGTTCTTCTCAGTACTTAGGCGAGTCTGGTTCAATTACTACTAAATACTTGATAAATAACATTTAGCTATGTAAGGGACTGTACTTTTTCAGTACGACTAAGCCACGTAAATGAAAAAAGATACATTTATTGTAGGACTTCATAATGGCATGAACATGAGTGGAAATAAATACCAATTCACAAGCTAACACTAATTTATGATGGTGATATAGCAGGATTCTGATTTATTGGTTACTATATTCAAATACATTGTTGAAATGTGTTGTATTTCACATACATTGTATGTAATGGTGAGCTGTGTTTTCGACAGGATCAGACACGTTCAGGGTGGAATGGCCGTAGACTGAACTGTGTTTTAAGTTGGGTCCCACTGTAATTATATATTCCCAACATGTTCCTTTCAGGTTTCATTGCTTATATATAGCTTCCGAGTCAGAAACACCACTGTTTAATTGGATACTGTGCAACTCTTTATGCAGGAGCAGTATAACACACTTGAGGGGATCCAGGTTGCTTTCACCTTCACCATCCTTTGAATCAGCTAGGAAAACAGGCATTACTGAGTCAGATCACTAACATTGTACAGGCTCTGTAGAGAAGGTATCCAGCCATGTAATGTGAAAAATAGAGACATGTATTGGAGAAGATACAAGAAAGATTGTACATAGGACAATGACACCTCAGTCCCCTTCAAAGTAGGCACCTTGGGACCTCACATAGTTCTCCCAGTTGCCATCAACTGCCCCGTCGTATTTTTCTGAATGTCAGGGACAGTCTGAAATCTCTTCCCTTTCGAAGATGATTTTAGTTTTGGGAAAAGCCAGAAGTTGCCAGGCACCAAATCTGGGCTGTAGCGGGGCTGAGTCACCTGGGTGATTTGATGTTTTCACCAAAAAGCTCTGCATGAGACATGATGCATGAATGGGCACATTGTCATGATGATGCTGCCAATCACCAGTTGCCCATAGCTGCAGTATTCAGAATTATCTGAATAGTTTCCACAGAGGAATGTTCAAGCTTAATGCAAAATTCGATGCAGATTTGTTGCTCTACTCGCTCAATCATTTTCAATGTGATGGACACACAGTGCACTTGCTCACTCAATAGTGTCTGCCTACCCCCACTGACTAGTACAGTGACATCATCATTATTGACACTTGCGCATTCCAGTCCACTCTCCTTAGCTGCCAGATTACATTGATGTCACACACCTTCTCGTTATATTAACAATGGCTGGACTTTTAATCCAGACAGACCTCATTTAAGTACAGTTCATTTAGTTGTCATTTGGTCTGGTTTAAATTCAAGATCAGGATCTCATATTTAGCCTTTATAAAAGGGAACTTGTTAGACTTATCTCTATTTCAGCAAGCAAAATTTTTAAGTTCTTTTTGTCTTCTTAACGTATTTGCTCTTTCTCTTACAGTCATGTGTTATATAAATATATCTTGAGTCTGTCCACTTGTCTCCATTTGTTTTCTACTACCCAAGTACATATAACATTCACCTCTCCTGCACTGCTGCAGGAGCCTTCCAGCTGCTTTCTCTGCTCCCTCTCTTCTGGAGTCTTGGGTTCATCTCTATGCAGAAGTATATTGTATCACATCACCTTCCTGTTTAAATGTGGGGATTGGTACTCTAGATATGAAATGTATAAGAATAGGTGGTGGGTGCTTTAACTGTACTTTCTCACTTTTATTTATATTTTAAAAGGACAATCAGCAGTAAATATGGCAGACTATTAATATCTATTAAATATAGGTGGTAAGTGTATGTTTTGTCTGGAGGTTAAAAATATTTTATGATTTTTAACAAGCTTTACATACCTTTCACCTGGGATAAAATCTGTGTGTCACGCCACCATCCCTATTCAATTATTTTCTTTTTTCATAGTACATTCCACAGTCTGCAGCTCTTTTATAGTATATTTGCCTACTTTTCTTTATCTGTCTCGTTTACCAGTGTATTTCTAATAAAGAGAGGCAGAAGAGGCCCATAGCACATTAGAAACTCCCAGGCTAATTTTGGTCATTAAGTAGAACAAAATTTAATATATTTATTCAGAGCCTTCATCATGTCCACACTGACAGACAAGTGACATTGCCAAATATTTTCTGTAAATCCTTGTACACAAATTCATTACCGAGGTTCTAAAATGTAGGGAGCCACGTCTTCCCTGATGTTAGGCTCAAGGCTGTACCATGACATTGAGAAAAGTCAACATCGGAAATTCCTTCTTGTGCTTCTGAAATGCAATATACAGCAATGACCTTTATCCCTCCAGTGGTGTCAAAATAGAATATTGTTTCTTCAGTTGATTATTAGTGGAGTGGCTGCTTGTGTTTAGGAGCCTTTGTGAAAGAAAAATATTTAGGTTTGCTACGATGTTTCTTTCCCTAGTACATCAGCTGATTTTCTGAGAATGGGACTTTACTGCAAATTCCTTCAAATTGTAATAACTTAAAAAAACCACAATGAAGGAGCCGGAGGATCCCCAGTCTAGTTTTAGTTCTTAGTAGGTCTGACCATGGTTAAATCATTTAACTTCTTTCTTCATTTGGAAAATGTGAGACTAGGTATTATAATTTGCATAAGATTCAGATAATCCTTCTTTTCTCCATGTATGATATGCCTTTGATAGTTCTATTTTGCTTGGGTTATTTATAGCACTATATTTGAGGACATCTTTGTGAAAACGTAATGCTTATGTACCATTAATGTACCTATATATAAGGTCTGGTAGAATATTTCCTCTGGTGCTTTTAGCTTGTAGATTTAACAACAACAAAAGAAAATTTTATGTATTATTTTATTAATTTTGTTTTGGGATGCCTTGATTAAACAGATAATGCACTCAAAGTATAGTGCATTAGAACTGTAAAAAAATACAGTTTAATAATGTAAGATAGTCCTGACTGGTGTGTCTTGGTTGGGCATCATCCCACAAAGCAAAAGGTCGCAGGTTCGATTCTCGGTCAGGGCACAAACCTACATTACAGGTTTGGTCCCTCAGTTAGGGCACATAAAGCAGGCAACCAGTCAATGTTCCTCTCCTGTGCCAATGTTTTTCTACCTCTCCTTCCTTCTCCCTTCTCTCTCTAAAACAAACAAATAAAAAAATAAAAGCAGGACAGTAAAAATAAATGACAATAGTTGGAGTAAGGAGTTGTGTATGTTGGTACATTGACAGTGAGATATTGGAAAAATAATTAGAATGTTCATTTACTTAATGACTTTTAAAAATTATCTTCAAAGCTTTCTTTAGCTAAAAATTCTTTAGCTAAAGTGTATAAGTGAGCACTCTGGAATATCTCATTGCTATAAAGGAATATTCTAACTCAAAATTTCAAAGGAAAGTCATAAAAGAATGAAGAATTAGAAGAAATGATTTATCTGAAACATTTCTGAAATGCATAGTCATTCAATATCATGAAATGTTATTTATAAAACTAAATGTCTACATTTGTCTCATTTATGTGCTAATTGTGTTTTAATATTGGTGAGGTCAACCCTGCTTGTCAACAGAATGTGCAGGCAGCATATTTTAAGAGGCTTTTCTGTCCTAAAATATTGTTTCAACACATAACTGAAATTCCCACCATTACTGTAATCCCTTTGGGATGATCCCTTTGAGGTGACTTAAAAATACACATATACGTGGCCTATCTAGTTCTCTCTAGTATTTAAAAATGTAATGTCTGGATTCAAAATGCCTAATTTCTCAAGTTCTTATCAAGGATTGCCAACTCAGTGGCAAGTAATATAATATCTCTGGCATTTGGTTTCCTCATCTATAAATATGGATTGAAAAATAGTACCTACATTGTAAGTTTGATGTTGGCTTCAAAGAGTGAGTGCAGGCAAAATGTTTTGCATACTTGATACTTAGTAAATGCCCAAAAAGTGTTAGCTATGATGATGATGATGTTCTCAATGATGGACACACAAACTGTGTTAAAAAGTTTTTCTGGAAAACTACCTATGCAGAGAGCAGGTCTGTTTTTGGTAGAGTGGGAGGGAAGTCTGGCAAAGATCTAGATTAAGGGTGCAAATCCAAATATCTTCAGGTCCAGGCAAGTCATCACCATGAGAAAGCTGCCAGGTGTGTGACAAGAGGGCTTGGGGGTCTAGAGTGCACCTTCCCCCCGGCTTTCTATTCACGAGGAGCAGTGACAACAATAAGCCTATCTAATGCAAGGGAACTCTTCTTGAGTCTATATTCAGTTTACCAAGCCTCTTTTCTATTCCCAGTCTAGATGGTGGAACATTACTCAGGGGACATTCTGAGATTCAATCGCAGTAACTATGGAAGTAAAATTTCCAGCACATATTCTCCATTTTTGCAGGAATTATTCCTAAAATATCATGAGAGCTCAGAATAATAATTGCAGTAGTGATAACTGTCACTTATTGATCTTTTGTTAATTAGTCAATGGTAGTTACTGCACTTAGATTTTACACGTGATCTTACTTACTTAGCACAGCCTACGAAACATCTGGTGCTGATTTCAAGAAGCCTCCCAGAATCACAGAGCTAATGAGTAGTGGGGCTAGCTTTGGACCTTTATGTCAGTCTGACTCCAGATCCTGTATTTTTATAATATTACATTTTTCTCATAATTATTGTTGAAAACAGAATGATTAGTCTTTCTCATAGTAGCATCAATTTTCACACTTCTGAAAACATCTCTTAACAGTTTGTATCCAATTCAGAAAATATAAAATCTGCTAATAAAATAACACATAGATTCCATTTTAAATGAGAGAAGCTTGATAAACATTAAATGGCTTAGATTCAATGAATAAGCTGTATTTACTTACTAACTCTTTCATGCATACAGCTTTTTGTATTGGAACCATAAACCTTTATATCCAAATGATATGGCTAATAGAACTTTGTCCTGTTAGATTTTTTTCTAAAGCTGAACCACTTAGTGTTTTTCTGAGTGGTATTTTCTTGTTAGAGCAAAAGCACTAGGAAAGAAGAGATGCTGACATTGTTATGACTGAAGAAGTAAGACTGGGGCGTGGGGCACCTCTCAGCGAAGCCTCCATCCCTGCAGGAAGAGCTTCAGAGCTGGAGAGAAGGGGCTGTCTTGGCAGCTGCCTCCCCTTTGATTGACCACATCAGGCTTTAAAAATATCCATAGACTCATTAGCATTAGTCATTTGCAGAGAAGCTCTCTTGTAGACCATTTTAATGGAAACATGTGAGAGCTTTTATGAGTGCATTCCAAGATGAAATTTATGGGAAATAGTCACAGGAAGTGTTTGATGTCTTTTGGACTTATTCTCCTGAACTCTAGGCATTATCAGAACATCAATAAAGCATGACTTGTACGTAAATACCAGGACAGAGAAATAAATGTTGGCACAGGTATTTCTGGAAATTTTTCTATAACATTAATCAAGGACAATTTACTAGAAGAAACAGTAACTTGAAGCTCAAATGTCTAAGAGAGGGAAGGAAGGAGGGGGGGAAAGAGAAGATAATGCAGTTGATTGGACTGAAATTGTATACTTACATGCTCAGAATATAGGATTAGGACAGGAAAAGGGATAGCAAGCAGGGAAAGCATTGCAGGGTGGAGGCCTGTACTGGACTCAGGCACACTGCACAGAGAAGAATTGAGTGCTGAATAAAAACATGCGTTATAGAACCAGTTACTACTGTTGCAGTTAGCATCTCTTAAACTTTCCAGTTAAGAGATGAAGTCTATTATAACTTCATAAAAAAGCTCAGTTTCTTTTCAAATGGTCAGAGGTGTGAGATTTTAAAAATGTTTATCACTAAGCTGGACATGTATTAACACACAATTCTGACAGCAATCCTAGGAAATGGGTATTATTTTTAATCCTGATTTTCCAGATAATGAAACTGTATTTCTGAGAAGGTCACTGACTTTTCCAGGGCCCTCTAAGTGGCAGAACCAAGTTCAGACTCGGGTCAGCCTTACTCCAGTGTTTGAACTCTTAACCATACATCTTTCTTTTTTCTTTTTTTTTTCTCTCTCTCTTTTGTATTGTTGTTCAAGTACAATTGTCTCCATTTTCCCCCCACCATGCCCCCCACCCTCGCCATCCCTACCCCCACCCTCAACCCTACCCCCCTTTGGCTTTGTCCATATGTCCTTTATACATGATCCTTGACAGCCCTTCCCCCTTAACCATACACCTTTCTATGCAAGCCTCCAAGGACTTACTCAGTGGAACTTTCTTTTCCTTCCCTGATATGTAGTTTTAAACCAAGGCTTGATTTTTTTTAAATATTTCATTATTATTTTTTAATCCTTACCCTAGCATATGTTTACTGATTTGAGAGAGAGAGAAACACAGAGAGAGAAAGAGACAGGGAGAAACGTCAATGTGAGAAAGAAACATTGGTCAGTTGCCTCCTGTGACCACCCCACCCTGTGATAGATTCTGCAAGCTAGGTACGTGCCCTGACAGGGAGTCAAACCCACGACTCTCTTTGGTGTACTGGACAGCACTCCAACCAACCGAGCCACATGGCCAGGGCTAAGCTTGATTTTAATACTTGCAGAAATCCATATGTGTGTGATTTCATTTTCTAAGTATAAAATCAAATCATGATTAAATTATTTAATTAAAGTCTTATTGTACAGCTTTTATTTTTATTGCCTAAAAAGTAAAAACATTTGTATTTTCTGTTGCCTTTAACTCTTTATTTTATGTTTTTAAAGATTTTATTCATTTATTTTTAGAGAGAGGGAGAAAGAAAAGGAGAGAAATATTCATGCATGAGAGAAACATCAATCAGTTGCCTCTGGCATGCCCCCAACTGGGGACCTGGCCCTGCAGTCCAGGCATGTGCCCTTACTGGGAATTGAACCGGCAACCTCTTGGTTCACAGGTGGAACTGAGCCTGCAAACCAAATCTATTCAATGCACTGAGCCACACCAGCCAGGGCTTAATTAACTCTTTTTTAAAAAAAATAAAGATTACCTGTATATTTGCTAGATGATATTTACAAAACTGCAAGATGCTTGCCAAAATATTAGGTGCTTTTTTCTCTCCACAAAAATTTTAAAAAACATTTTGTGGTTATCCTTGGTAATTGATTAGTTCTCCAATTTCAAAACTGTGTTTTGTATAGAGCAGCAAAATCAATTACCTTAGAATTCCTGAATAATAAAACTATGCGTGTGTAAAAGAGATTTTACAGGAGTACTATATGACCTGTATTCATTTTTCCAAATGTTTAAGGGCATGTGAGTGAAAATATTAGTTATAGACATGAAAACAGTGAAATCACTTTAAAAATATTGTTTTACACATTTCAAATAGCTCTTTTGTTTTGTCTGTGTGTTTCTAGTGTGGAAGGAAGAAAGCAATAGGAAAAATGTGAATAATACAAATTAAACTTAAAAATATGTCATTTCTGTAGATTTTGCATTGTGTATGGCACAAAAAAAGCTGAATACATATTCTTCTAGTAATCAAATTATTATCCTACTTAGCAGAGAAATCATTCACAAATCATTGATGAACAAATGAAGTTTCTACATGTGTTCGGTGTTTGATTTTTTTTTTACTCATTTACTTAAGTACAAATGTAAACCAATGTTCCTATCCCAACTACACTCATTCTTACTTGCACTCAGAAATTAGTGATGGATACAAAAATTAGGCAAAAATCAATTAACAGCTGTTTCTTTGAGAATTAATTGATTAAATGGAATTACATAAAAAGTATATTTTAATATCATTGATGTATCATGGGCTATGTATTCTTTATATAAATAAAATTTATAATAAATGTATGCATTTTTGTGGGGAAACCAGTTGTTAAACATTTGCCAGAATACTATTAGATTAAGTTTATGATTATTTTAAAATCCATCATTTTTTGTGTATCTTTTAAATTTTTTGTACTTTATTCTTGTATAAAATGTTAGTGTTAACTGATAAAATGATATTTTGTGTATTTTCATAAACATTATCTCATTACAAATTCTGAAAACTGTAAAAGTTTGGGGAAAAATTACATTATAATGAAATTTTAAAAGAATTTGGGTTCTAATTTGTAGATATTTTCATTTAAGGATTTTTTTAACTATCCCACTTTTTTTATGTTTCTCAACTATGTCCAGCCTGCTTTTGTTGTATGCTTTTGTTTGCTTTGTGGTCAGTTAGCTCAGTTAGAATCTGAGCATGAACATCAGGCTCCATCCCAGACTGGTTGCTGATCAGCGTCTTTCTCCTCTGCTGACACAGGCGAGCCCCTATCCTGAACAGATAGCCACAATGGCCATTCTTCAATATTACAAAAACTGGCTAGAGGGCACATAAGTAAATGAAAACATACATCAGTAACAGAAAAACACAGTTCAGAGTGTGCAGTGCTCAGTGATGTTTGTACACAGCTCATAGTCACATATGTCATACCAACAAAAATAGCCCATCTGTGATTTTTTAACATAGTGGTGGTGGGTCTTTCTGCTGTGCTGTCTTCAAGCAGTAGCTTGAAAAACTATGAATATCGTTTGTACCTCTTGGAAATCAAAGTGTATTATCTCATTAATGTGGCTATCAACATTAGCTAGTATTTAACACCCAAACAGGACTGTCAATGAATTGAACTTGAATTCGCAAAGTTAGGCACCCTTGTTGTTGAGGAAGAATAGCAGAAGGAAGACAATATGAACCAAGAACTAAACAAATTGACATTTAAACCGATTATACTATTTCATGTAATTGTGTGGCCAGCATGAGGACATCTTTGCTATCCCTTCACCTCTTCTTCCTGTCCACTGCCCACACAGAGCAAACTATGTATGTGGAAGGATTCGGGGATGCTAGAAATAATAGCCATCACAGGGAGGGGAAATGCTCTGAGGTTCATTATAAAGGATTTATTCAGAGAACCAAATTCTGAGTTGGCCTTAAAGAATGATTTGGTAATGCATTAGAGTAGCAATTTTCAGTTGGTGTTTTGCAACACACCAGTGTGCCCCAAGAATTTTTAAAACATGCAATACCTGACTGTTTAGGCAGGGACACTGACCTCTTTTCCCTTAAATTGTCAAATGAAAAATGACAACAGCCAACACATCAATAGCTGTCTGGTGCAAATGAATCAAAAATCATATCAAAATCATACCTATTTTCTTTTGGTGAGATTGTCAAAATGTATATATTTTTGGTGTGCTGCAGAATTTTAGTAATTAGTTTATGTGTGCCATGAGATAGAAAAGGTTGAAAATGGCTGCATTAGAGGTTGGAAAAAGAAGTATGTAGCAGGGTTATGCTGGATTATCCTTACGAATGTTATTGTTTATGTGGTGTGAGTTTGGGAGGCTGTTCAAAAATGCTGTAACGTGTTAGGAACACATTCCTATTCACTTAGACCCACCCTTCTCATTCCTTCTTTTGGGGTGATTAATATTAGGGCTTTAAAGTCATAAAACTACCTGTCACACCCAAAATAGCATGAGTGACTTTTCTCTAACTAAAGCTGCATAGTGCCATAGTAGTGTTCTGCATTATCTGAATTACAGAAGAACTGTTTTAATAAAATCAAGAAAAAAGAACAACAAAAAAGAGAATTAAAGCCAACTCTCTTCTACTTTACAAATTTACCTAAAATTGTCCCAAGAAAGATACAGACTAGACGAGAGATTTATTGTAGGCAAATCCTCTCTTCTGTGTCCTAAGTTTTCATTTATTGACTTCTGAAATTAAAAACCACAAGGAACTTTTCTCTTCTTACCTAAACTCTTTTTGAGTCAAGTTCACAGAATCTAAAGATTACAACTATGAAATCACATCGAACCACAAAATATTTCATACATTAGTAGTGAGCCTGGGAAGTGAGCAGTGCTTCCTTGGTGAGTTAGGTTGTTGGGGACCACTTGTGATTTCTGCCCCCCGTATTATACTTCATAGCTGCTTGTAAAATTGAGAAGATGGCAGAAATAGCAAGAGAGGAAATCTTTTTGAATTAATTATGAAGTTCTACATACACAATGTAAAGCATTATAAAAAAAGAGAAGGGTTGGAGGCTCAGAAATCCTTGTCTCATGTCCTAGAGTTTATTCACTGGCAAATGTCCTGGTATAGGTAATTTTGGCCTGGGTTAGATTTCAACTAGTTAAATCTGATAAAGATACTGAATTTCTTTTACAATCACCTAAGTCAGAAGGACTTAGAAATTCCAAGGCTAAAAGGTTTAAAGAATTCTTTCAAACTTACTATGAAGTCATTTATTAAATTATTAATGCTTGTTACTCTGGTTGTTAGGAATAAACTCTTAATAAGAGTAAGACTTGGAAATCAAAGAAAATTCTCAGATGAAGGTATATATATGACCTGTCCAGAAAGAATCCAGCCATGTAATATGAAAAACAGAGACACTTATTGAAGAAAATACGAGAAACATTGTACATAGGACAATGACACCTCAGTCCCCTTCAAAGTAGACACCTTGGGACCCCACACAGTTCTCCCAGTGTCTCTTCCCCTGTTCAAAACACTCTGCAAAATCCTTTGTTGGAATTTCCATCAGCTGTCCCATCATTATTTTCCTGAATCTCATTGACAGTCTGAAATATCTTCTCTTTCAAAGGTGATTTTAGTTTTGGGAAAAGGTAGAAGTCTCAGGATGCCAAATCTGGGTTGTAGAAGGGCTGAGTCACCTGAGCGATGTGATATTTCACCAAAAAACTCTGCATGAAACATGATGCATGAGTCGGTGTGTTGTTGTGATGAAGCTGCCAATCACCAGGTGCCCATAGCTGCAGCCATTTTTGTCATATTGCATCTCTCAACTGATGAAGAACATTGAGATAGTACTCCTTGTTAACTGTCTGGTCTGGAATGGTGAACTCATAATGGACAATACCTTCCCAATGAAAAAAACACAGTTAATGTGGTTTTGATCTTGCTGTGACTTTGGCACACCTTCTTTGGGCATGGAGAACCAGGCGACTTCCATTGGGATGATTGGGCCTTCATTTCTGGATTGTAGCCGTAGACCTATGATTCATCTCATTATGACCTTCTTGAGGAAATCTGGGTCATTGGCAGTGATTTGAATCAAGTCATTAACAACTGCAGCACGATGTTCCTTCAGCTCTGGTAGCAGAAACCACAGAACAAATTTTGTGAAGGCACATTTCATGCCAAGATCCTGTGACAAAATCTTGGACACAGTAGTTTTTGGAATCCCCAGATCAGCTTCTAGTTCTTCCAGATCACTCTCAGTCGCCAATCATGTTGATTTCAGCCCATACATGTTCAAAATTCTCAGGTGCTCTGCTTGTGGCAGGCCTTCCAGAATGTGAATCACTTTTAACAGATTCTCGACTATCTTTGAAGCATTTGTGCCACACTTTTATTTGCACTGCACTCATTGCATCATCCCTGAAAGCCTTCAGAATCATCCCAATAGTTTCTGAGGAGGAATGTTCAAGCTTAACACAAAATTTCATGCAGATTCATTGCTCCAGTCACTCAGTCATTTTAAATGTGACAGCTACGCAGTACACATGTGTATTCAACAGTGCCTACCGCCCCCACTGATTAGTACAGTGAAGTCGTCATTGTTCACATATGCACATTCCAGTCCACTCTCCTTGGCTGCCAGGTCACATCAATGTTGACCAAACCATTCTTGTTATATTAACAATGGCTGGGCACCCAAAAGAATACAACCTTTTTTTTCTCTTGTTTTTCGGGATTTTATATATCATATAAGCAAAAATAACAAATTGCAAAATTTTTTAAAAGTAGAATTAAAAGCAGCTTCGTAGTTAATAATTATTTGTTACATAGCTTTCTATAAATGTTACAGGATAAAAGCATATAAGCACTTTAAGATTTTACAGTTTTTCTTTTTGATCAATTTGATCCTGCCAGAGCTTATGCCTAGATAAACCTTCCAGAAATTATCTAAATTATCTGATTGTCCACTGTTCAAAAACAGAGGAAAAGGGTGAAATACAGTACAGTGACTTAAATTTTTTATTTTTGGAAATATATGCAGATGCTGTTATAATTACAGTTCCAAACTAGGTTTTGCCACGTATCGCCCAGTTAAAAGATCGTGTAGGGGATGGTAAAAACAGACCGAAAGGGAACCTCAGTCCTAACAAGGAAACCATTACTCTATGTACTAAAATACAATTCGTTCAGAAATAAAAATATGCCCAATGGAGTTGATGAGGTAGACCACTCAGTACTTATTAGTATCTCATATATGTCTCTCTGTCACTTCCAAATAGATTACTTTGTCCAAATCAAAATTACATAAGTGTTTATTTTGTTTAACAATTTTTTAGCAGGTAAATAAATCAGGAAAGATCTTATTTATATATTACCATAGAACTCACGGTATATTGAGTTCTGGAAAGATTGCAAGCACACCCTATAATTTTCCACAATACTCTGTAATGTAAGCCCATGAGTGAGTAGTATCGGTATCCTATAAATGCGGTGGTTGATATCTTACATTTGGTATTGCTAAGGTGCCTCCTCATTCAAAGGATATTCACGTATTTTTATGGGAATTTATCAGAATATTATTTATAATTACTTTTCTACAGCCAAAATGGCAATGTTGCCTACGGACTAAATGGCCTCAAGCTTTGTTTTCCATCCCCCATGTTCATCCTCTCTTTCATATGTGTGTGTGTGTGTGTGTGATATATGATATGTATACATATACTAATCTCTGTATGTACACACACACACACACACACACACACACACACACAATGATTCATTCTTTAGCTGACCTCTTTCTAGTCTGCTTTTCTTCAAATTTACACTGGACGAGTGATATGACCACTATATAGTAACCTTACTCTCTTACCTTATTTTAATTTCTTTCTCCATTGTAAAAGAACTTAAGAATATGGTCACATTAGGATACATCTTAAGCAAGAAATCAGAAACCAAGCTAAACGAGTATTAGTTCTTGGTAAGCAGTCTTGGATCGTTGTCGCCCTGGGTGCTATGCTGAGTCTGTCTGACCACAGCTGCTCTTGGCAGCTTTTACAGCAGGCATCCGACCAAAATATTATTATTTGTGTTCTGCCTGCCTCCTTCAATCTTTTTATTGCAACACCATTTATGCCAACTCTGGCTTTCTTTTCTGGCTTTTCTTCTCACTTTCCTCCCAGCAGGCACAATTTCCCTCAAGTATTCTTCCATTTGCTAGGCTAAGAATGAAAGACACAAGGAAATAAAACATGACCTGGTCTTCAAGGAACTCCTAGTTTTACTGATGAAAAAGGAAGATGCAAATAATTTTTAATAGAGCAAAAAATGAGTCAGTAGAAAAAAGAAAAAATGTGTGAAGCATCACAGAGGCAGAATATTACTGTTTAAAGGGGTCTGGACCAAGAAGGTCTTATAGATGATAGGATGTTTGAGCTGTTTTATTTTTATTTAATTTCAGATAATATTTCTTTATGAAAGAAATTTAAGACAAGTTCTCACACTATTTTCTATCTTTTCTTGTTCTTGTATAGTTCATACCATTGAAAAAATTAATCTTTTGCCCTGACTCATGTGGCTCAGGGGTTGGGTGTCATCCAGTGAACTAAAAGGTCACTGGTTCAATTCCAGGTCAGGGCACATGGCTGGGTCGCAGGCCAGGTCGCTGGTTTAGGGTGTGCAAGAGGCAACTGATGGATGTTTCTCCCACATATCGATGTCTTTCTTTCTACCTTCCTTCCCTTCTCTCTCTTTAAAATATGAATCTTTCTTGGAGCCTCACCATATTTTAGTCTTCACAGCTGTGTGCGCATGTGCACATGTGTTGCCTTGTCCTCATTTGCTTTGTGCTCTGGTGTGTCTTCCCTCTTGATGTCTGTATATGTGCCATTAACGGTCTCTACAGAGGAGGATGTTTATTTTGCTCTTCAGAGCCTTCAGCTTCACCACTTAGAGAATTTTCTTCAGATCATTTAACACATTCCCCTACTCTTACAAATCCTGAAAGGCAAGCAGAACTACTTACTCTCTGCTGGTCTTTCTGTTCTGTTTTAAAACGTCTCCTTTCTAATATCCATCTTACTACATTTCTCCCATATTCTCTACGTTAAAAAGTAATTTCTGAAGTTACTGTGACAGTCAGAAAAGAGGGTGTGTCTCAAATTGAATGCAAAAAAGTTTTTCCTTGCAAATAAATGTATACTTTTTTCAATTCTAGCAGCCCACTCCCCTTCTTTTATACCTGTACTTTCTACCACGTCATCACCCGGCTAAGCCTTCCTCACTCTCCTTTGGCTTTCTAGAGCTCTCCATTGGTTAGTTCTGGTCCCTACATTTTTTGTAAGAATCAAAATATGTACTTTTTAAGAATAATATATATTAAAGGGAAACATATTTATATAGCTTTTTCTTTGGTATCTATATATTAGTTTGACTATAGCAAAATAATAGCAGCTTTAGCTACATTAAAGAATAGAGCTTATTCTTAAGCATATTATGTAGCTTAAACAAAGTAGAAGTTTATTACTCTCTAATATAAGGGTATAATCCTAAACAGCCCACTGCTGAGCTGGTGGGTCTCTGGTTTGGGGAACTCAGCTAGTTCTATCCCGTCGATCTACTATACTGAACACCCAATTTCCGTGCTGTGCACAAGGTTGGCTCTTTGGTATCCTGTCACCATGCTCGCATGCCTGCCAGTGGGTAGGGGGCAAGATGGTACCAGGGAAAAAGATACTTTTAAACACAAGACCCATGAGTTGCACATACCATTTTTACTCAGACTTATTGATCAGAATCTAGTCAATTCATGACCTCACTGAACTGCCAGGGAGGCTGAGTGACTAGCTAAAAATGACATGAAGATGTTGGAGACAGAACTTTCAGCCTCTATGCCAGTCCAACTCGTATGCCCCACTTTCTTCTCCCCCGGCCCAGACCTCCTGTCTTTCAATCATTTGTACTTCTTCTTCCTGAAGAGTCCCCATCCACTTAGCCTTTTGATATGAACAGGCTTCTGTATTACATTGCATTTATTGGTTCTTTGATGTCCCTATTCGGCAGAGTCTTCAGCCATCAGATACTGTCTTTCAGTGGTGTGTAGTCACTGGTGGTCTCTTTCCCTCCCTCCTAAATTCCCACTTTGGGGACTTGCATTCAATTTCTAGGTGGCTGTTTAAATTTTTTGTCTCCTGCCATTACATTTTTTAAACTCTTACCTTCCCTTCTAGAGCAACCCCAAGTAACATGGCTCTTTCTTTTCTCTTGTCCTCAAAAGCAGTTGCTTTCTTACCTGGCTTTTCCCTGATTTCTCTTGTCCTGGAGCACAGGAAATCCATCAGCTTCATTTTTCTACCCTTCTTTGGAGCTTCCTCTTGCCACCCCTTAAGCCCTAGAGAGAGTAAGGAAAGGATCCCAGCTACCCTACACTGCTACTGCAGCTCACTTACCTTGTGTCTTCTTTCATCCTGTGCCCTAAAGATGATTCAGGAAAACCTTTCTGAAATTTTGTAGGGAAAATAGTCCTTATTTTACATAATTCTGGCTATTTAGTAGAGGAATTTTATTACATATTTTCATTTATTCTAAATTTTTATATGTACATCTGGGAGCTAAAGAGTAAAATACTCTTAATCAAAACACAGATCCAGCTTTTGGTTTCTGAATATGTGCCCCCGCGCTGCTTCCGTGGGACCTCCTGAGGGAATGAACAAAGGCCTCACTGCCTGCTCTGTGGAGTCAGCAGGGAAGACTTCCAGCAGGCCAGTCTGTTCTTCCTGAAACGCTGTCCAAAGTCAGTCTTTTTTTTTTTTTTACTTTGATGTAAGGTCCTGGTTTCCTCATTTTCAGGGAGTTAAATTACTACAAATGTTCTGTGGGTTCATCCATTTTTTTTTCTTGTGTTTTTTTCATTGAGGTGAAATTCACATAAAATCAACATTTTTAAAGTGTTTATTCAATATAGAATGTATTTTTAAAATTTAACCTTGATCTTCATTTTACCATGAAGGATCAAAATACATGTTTTGTTACTATTTTTTAATAAATGCCTATATTTAGGCTATAAAACATGATGTTTGATTGTTTGATGTATATAAACATAGTGAAATGATTACTACAGTCAAGCTAAGGAATGTATCCATCTCCTCACATGATCACTGTGTGTGTGTGTGTGTGTGTGTGTGTGTGTGACAGAGAGAGAGAACACCTGAAATCAACTCAGTCAATTTCTCATGTACAATATAGTATTATTGACTAAAGTCATCGTGCTGTACATTACCTTTCTAAACTTATTCACCCTACATAACTGCAGCTTTATAAGGGCTCAACTATTTTAAGACACCACAGAGTCCCTTGCTGACCAGCTGCTCTCATGCATTGTTAACCTGGCCCATCATAAACTTCCCCCTGGAGGTCTTCCCTCTCCACAAAAGCTGCCTGAGTTTTCTTCCCCAAACTAAGGAGCTTTTCACTCATCCAACAGCCCACCAGGAATGCCAAATACACTTTGGAAAGCCCAAGTTCTCACCTTTCCTTCTCTTGCCTCTCTTCATTTCCTCTTCCTTCCTAATACCTCATCCCTTTATTTATTCTGTCTACTCCAGTAGTCTCTCCTACCATTCACTAGGATTTGCTAAGATGCCAGACTTACTCTTGTTAATATCCACAACCCATGGAGGTAGATATTCTCAGTTTACAAAGAGGAAACAGGCATGGAGGGGTTACGAAGCCTGAAGAAGTTGAGAAACAGTGGCTGAGCCAGGATGGAAATGCCATTCTGACTCTGAAGTCAACACTATGTCTCACTGCCTGTCGGAGACTTGGGTTTTTAGAGAAGTCATGTGGAATAAATGAAACAATGTGAAGTCCAAAAGATCCCATTTCAAAGCCTGGCTCCATCTTTTTGGTTGTATCCTAGGCAAGTCATTAAACTTCCTAGTTAATTTCCTCACCTGTAAAATGGGGGCAGTGATTCAATCTTTCACTCGCTAAATATTTACTAAGCATTTTCTATGTGCCAGCCACAGTTCCAGGCATTTGGGTTATGGCAGTGAGTAAGACCCACATAACCATGCTCTCAAGCAGCCAACATTTTAGTGGGGAGACATAAAAAATACACATATCATGTAGTTGTAAGTGTTCTAAAGGAAAAAAAAAAACAAGGAAGAGGAAAGAAGAAAAAAGGAGAGCAAGAAAAGGCTTTTCTAAGAAGGTAAAATTTAAGCAGAGACACAAAGTAAGGGAGGGAACCACATGAATATCTGGGATAAGAATATCCCAGGCAAAAGGAAAGTGCAGAGCTGGATTGAAAAATAACCAACTCAAAAGCTTGGTATATTTCAGGTACATAAATGTCTTCTTTCCCCCTTTAGAGCTTCCCTGTATTGCCAATACTCAGTATTTCCTTGTGTAAATCACATTTGAGAGCTAAGCACATCTAAACACTTGCTATGATGTGGTTTCTGTCACTACCATCCTAACAAGTCAGCCCAGGGAGTCTGCTGGTGCCACCTTCATGCTCTGCCACCTTTCACTGCCACGGCTCTCTCCTCTTTGTGTTCAGTGGCTAAGTGGCTTCACCTCAGTGTGCACCAATCACTCCCACAGGGGGGAACTCTGATCCACACTTTTTAACAAAATGATAAATTTACTTACATTTATTCCCAAACCAGAGAAAACCCCCATTCCTGCCCTGAATTACATCCCATCTCCCCATAAACACAATGGAAAATTCTCCTTTCCTTCTCTGTCGCACTTCCTTCACCATTGTGCAGCCTGTGATGCTGGTCTCCATCTCCCGTGACGTGTGGTGTTTTTTCTAGCATTATGCCTTTACGCAATTTAGAGCTTATGTCTTCGTGTCTTCACGGCTTCCTTTGAAAAAACTCCTTCACCTCCTATTCCACTCTTCTCTTTCAGCCCCTGCTGGTTCTGTCAGATCTTCTATGAATGACTCTTCTTCCTGCCCAGTATCTGACTACACTGAGCCCTTGTGGGAGCCATTTAACAGGGCTTGATATTTCCCCTCAGTGTTCTCCTCCTACTCCTGGCCGGAGAAGGCATTTACCTCTGGAGCAAGTCACCCATCTGTCTCTCTTGCAAGTGCAGTAATTTTCCTTCCATTTTCTTGATTCCTCTATTGTCCATTCTGGGCCAGTTTGCTTTTCTTTCCATCACCTGAAATCCTGTGCCATTTTCCCTGTGAGCCTTTTTGCATTGACTGCTGCTCTGTCTATTACAGTCACAGGTAGCTTTCCTGAGTTCTTGTCTCTTTCGTTCTGGGCCCTTGCAGTGGGCTTAGCCTATCTTTACTGAGAAATGATTTGTGACCATCTACTCGAAATAGCCTTTTCTACTTCTTTTGAAAGAACACACTGATAGTCTCCTCTTTGAAACCCCTCTTCTCCCTTCAGATCACACTGATTGCTTGAACCACATGCAGACTGTTTTTAGAACCATCCTCTATTAGTTATAAACACTTTCTACCTAAAAGCAAACTCTGTCAAGTAAGTAACACTTTCTTGCTCTTGACACATGACTTTGCACCTTACTTTTCACAAATGCTGCCCTACCTATTAGTATATGTGATTGAACAAATGCCTTTCTATGATTGTCTCCACCCAGAGACATGGTCTGGGCATGACATTTGTTCTTTCATAGATGAAAGACTAAGATCAGAGAGGTTGTGCAACCTCCCTCCCAGCACACAGCCAATGAACAGAGTTGCCACTTGGACCCTCTCTTCTGTAGACCCCTTCTCTCTCCAGTGCTCCATAACATATGACCCTGCCAGTTGTGCTGAAGTTGTTAATACCTAACAGTGCTTGATGAAACAAACAAATTCTCTGGGAGCCTTTGTTGAATTTCAGAAGAGAATGAATGGGTGGGTTTTAGCATCGTCCTGTTCAGTAGAATTGCCTTAAAATGGTTTCCACCAATCCTACACTTGATTAGCGGATAATTTCTCCTAGTCTTGTTTAGTAGATTCACATCCCAAATCAGCCCCGAAGGATACACTCCAGGTTCTTCCCTACTCCCAACCATAAGCATACTGTTCTTTCAGAACTACTCTATTCTTGATATGCCATTTTATGCCCTTTCATTCCTACCCTATTCTACTTCTGTTGTCCTCTTTGCTGCCCCCTGTGCTACTTGCTTTGCACTTTCTTTCTGTACTCTCCGCAAAGTTTCTCTTCGTAGACCAGTGGCTCTCAAAGTGTGGTGCCCGAGATAGAAGCATCAGCATCATGGGAGAACTACTGAATCAGAAACGCTGAGGGGAAGGCCCAGCAAGCTGTATTTTAAGAAGCCCTCCAGTGGTGTTGAACATATTAGAGCCAGTGGGAGCTGGTACAAACACCTTTGTCACCTCTTCCTGCGTCCATGTTTAGTGATCCTACCTTCATATCTCCAAATTGGCCATGTTGGGAATATTTGCACCACAGAAATTGGCAAACAATACAAATCAGAGGTTTTTATCCTAACAGCCATTTGTTAAATATTTTTTCAACTTACTAATGCCCCTAGGTGATTCTCATACACACTAAAGTTTGAGAGCATTTACATAGATTATATCTGATGCCCTGATCAGGAGAATTAGTCTGTGCTCTGCTTCTTCAGACTCTTAACCAAGTCATTCTCCTGACATTCCTTCTCCTTCAAGTTTTAGGTTCCAGGGATACATAAAGGACTACTGTGCATGCTCACTATTTGTCCCTTTTTGTCCCATTAAATAATATGCAGCAACAGCAGATTTTGTGGCCCTGAAACTCTCCCACATCCATTTCTCTTGTCATAGCCAGACTTTCTCATTTCCTGGTCCATGCACTTTATTCACACTGGTAAAGCCACCATGACTTTTATCCAAAATGCTATGAATTCAGGAGTGCACCTATGGTCCCCTCTATCTGTGAAGTGGCTGAAGCATCACAGGTGTGACTTGTTCAAGGTTATCTGGTCACTTGTCAAGTCAGGAGAGTGACCAAAATCAGAGGCAAAGTGTAATCTTCTTCCTCCAGGATGACTAGTGAAATAGTCTACCAAGTGATAAATGAAAATACCTCTAGACATGTGTTATTCAGAAATCAAATTAGTGAACATTAAACTGCAGAATCGCCAAATGACTCTGAAAATCTAGCAACCTAGCATTAATCTTATTCGATCACCCTCTTTTCTTCCCTTTAAAAGTCTTCATTTTTATTTATCTTCATTTTGCACTCTACCTTTCATCGATTCCCTCCTTAATTCCCGGATGCCATTCAACAAACTATTTCTTCTCTCAGATCTAGATGACTCCAAGCTGATTTCCTGTGGTTCAATGCTCAACCGCTTAAAGGAAAGATTGCAGCTTTTTCTTTTGTAGTCAGGTGGGTTTGATTGTTTAAAACAAGCTTTCTTTCAAAGACTCTCAGAGACTACACAGAAGCTTAATCATCGTATCAGTGTGTAGACTAAAATAAGACCTAGGGTGCACCATACAAGGGTGCCTGTTCTTTGATTTTTTTAAGAAATAAAAAAGCTTCTTTTGTCTCCTTTTCTGTCTGACAAACTCTAGCGTTCTGGGTGAACAATGAATTACTTCTAACATTATGCATATGCATTTTGAAATGGTCTTTCGTTTTCTGCTGAGACAGCATTTAGATTGTGAGTTTTATTTCTTCTATACCTAGATCTGACTCCCTTTTCTCCGAGTGTTTATTTGTCTTGCTTGATTGCCTTTCCCTCTTTACCCATTTGTAATAACTTCATCTAATCACTTTGAAATCCACCATATTTTCTCCTGTTTGTTGGCCCCCAATCTCCCCAGGGCATTAACTGCAGTGAGTGGCAGACACATTTTGGGGGTCTCCCATGGAATTTCGTCCCTTCAGCTGGATACCAACAACTTCCCCAGGCTGGGTCTCCGGGTTTCTCTCCAAAACTGCTCTCGCAGTGCGTCTCTTTCTCTCCCAGACAGCAGATGAATAGACATTTTATATTTACCCTGTACGATTCATTGTGAATTCCAGCTCCATTTTAGGAAACATTGACCTTGTACAGTTATCCCCTATTGGTAAATTTTTCAGAAATTATTTTATTTCTCATATCAGAAAGTTGCTAATATTCAGCATGTTCAAAGTCAGCTCTTCGATTCTTCAGAGCTGGTGAAGCAAAGGCCTGTTGCCCTCACTCATTCAACAATTATTACAGGCCTGCCCAGGGATACACAGGGACATGTGGACAC
Organism: Macrotus californicus; assembly: GCA_007922815.1. Classification (NCBI taxonomy): domain Eukaryota; kingdom Metazoa; phylum Chordata; class Mammalia; order Chiroptera; family Phyllostomidae; genus Macrotus; species Macrotus californicus. The sequence goes on from VMDR010009509.1 coordinate 25,437, forward strand.
CCTGGCGAGGCTAATTATTTGTTCAACGTTTTCTCGTCAGGGCCAGGGTTTTCAATTATTGTATACTTTTTTCATTATGTTGAAAATGAGAGATTTATTACCTGCACTAAATATCATGTAACATTATAACTTAATCGTAATTGCCTTGCTATTGCAATTTTCTGAACCAGACAACTTCTGAGGAGGCATGTAAGAGGACTTGAAATTTAAATGATAAAATAAATCACATGTTCCCAGTAAACAAAAGCTATGCTGTGCATCACACACATTTAGGATTTCAGCTCCCAGTGACTGTGACTTCAGGCAACTGACTAGAGGCTGGAGGCAGCACATGTGCAGGCAAGTGGCTCTCCCTGCCAGTGCAAGGAGCAGCTTGCGTGCACACCATGCATGTCCTCAACAGATGAGTGGTGTCGGTGAAGACTGTTTTATATTCTCACTCACGGGAGCTGTTTACTTTGATGGGAACAAGACCAATTTACAAGCTGCCAGTCTCCTGTGGAAATCGAGCTTTACTGGCATACATCTTTTATTTATTCCAGTGATATTAAGTAACCTATTATGGATGCCCTTAGAGGAGCCCTTGGCAATTGCCCAGCTATCCTGATCTTAATGTATTCGAGATATTAAGGAAAAGCAAGATGCATGCCATGCCCCCAGAAGACATCTACCAGATGAGGCAGAAGTAGAAACAGATCAATTGCAAAACTCAGTTAATTAGACAATCAGAATATATCATTGTGTTTAAATATTTTTATAATAATAATGTATTTTAACATATCAGAGTTCAGCAAACTACAGCCACTGCAGGCCAAGCCCATCCCGTCTCCAGTTTTTATAAGTTTTGTTGGAACACAGCCACACTCATTTACATATTTCACATTATCTGGCGCTGCTTTTGCACTATGGTGGGTTAAATATTTGCGAAAGACCAAATGACCCACGAAGCCAAAAAGTTTATTCTCTGGCTCTTGACAGAAAACGTTTGTTGACCTCTGCAACAAACTATGCATAAACCTCTATCAAAGGGCCGAGTCCAAATACTAATGGCGTTTAAAGTATTGACTCAAGACCGCTTGTAGTATTTTCGCAATGTCTGTGCGGTGTGGCCCGGCCTAGAAATGATGGTGAAATATGATCATCATCACACTAATGATAACAGAAAACCATTAAGCATTTTATGAGTGCTTAGAATATAGCCTAGGTATTGATTCTGAATTTAGTGAGAAAATGTTCTTTTCTTTTTCTTATCAATGCCACAAATCTGTCATCCTATTACAGAAAAAAAAAAAGTGAAATAAGGGGAACCAAATGTTTTCTCTATTTCCTTAACAGTCTGTCCCAGTAATGGGACTTTAGAACCATACATTTACATTTTTAAAATCTAAGTCTAGAAATCAACAAATCTAAAACCATTTATATTTTAAATAAATTCCCCATTAGAATACTTCCTTTAGATTCATAAAAAATAACCATGGATTAAATGACTGTTTCTTCACAAGATATTTCCAATCAGCATAATCGTGGCATGCTCCATGATTCACCCACATCTTTATTTTGCTACTGTTTTTATCAGAACTTCGCACTCTAGAGTTTAGTTCAACAGCATGGACTAAGCAACCTACCAGCTGTCAGCTTCCGTTTTCTATCTGCAAAATCGAAGCCCTTCATCTCATCTGCAGGGCTGTGCCAAGAATTAATGGGATAAAACCTGAAAAACACTTAGCGCTATGGTACACATGTGTGAAAAGGGTTAGTTTTCTTCCTTCTTGATACATTCTGTAATATCTGAACATTTTTCATGTCATACTTAATGCAAATATTTCTGTCACCTTAAACTTAGCAACAGGACCACCTGAGTGAACTAGACATTGATGTGTGCTTCAGCTTATTAAATGTCTCTTAAAGCATTCATCCCAGTCGTTTCCTGATAATACCGTTTGAAGTTACTGAAACCTCAGAGTTGATAATGCAATAATATTGTTATAGGAAGGCAGTCAGGACTGTCTTGTATTCTCTCTACTACTTACATCAACAGTATCTATGTTGTAATAGGTACCTTAATGTCAACATTAACCTCCGGAAGTGAAGATTTTGAGTCTCTATATTTAAGAAAGAATGTAATGGCCTGTCATGAGGCCTCAAATTCTGGCATCCGTTAATATTTTTATCTTATTTTATTTTCTAGGATTTGCTGTGAACATGCATGGAAATATTTAGATTCTTTTTAATTACAAAAAGAAATCAATCGCTTCTGAGAATTGCAGCTTCTTTAGCCTTGTTTTAGTCAACATTTGAATGCCTTCTTTTGTTTTCTACCTAATAACTTGAATCCCCCAGCTCACAAGCTTTCCAAGACTCCCTACTGAATACAGAATAAAACTCCATTTCCTGATCACAAGATTTAAGTTTAAAATTAAGCTAGCCTATTCTCCTATTTCTTGTTGAATACTAGGTCATATTCCTTTGTTCATTTACTCAGTGCTGAGCATAGTAGATGCTCCAAAAATATCTGTCAAATCTAATTAATAACCGAAGTATAAACAGAACCTCCTCCACAACCACCTGCTATCTGTGGCTCCCTGAATGTGCTCTGCCCCTTACAACTTTAGGGTACTTCTCAGAACTATTGAAACGCTACCCATACTTTCAAAGCTGCTCTTGTAGATAGAAAAGTTAGAGAAAAAGGCATGTGAATAGAGACATAGATTACACAAAGAAATATGCTAGACCCTGTGCTAGGGGCTGAGAATATAGAGACCCATGAAGCATGCTCCTTGCTCATGTCATGAAGAGACCTACCAGTTAGGTGACAAACATTACACCCAAGGGTGTGGCAAGCACACTGATATAACCTGCGAGGGAAAGTCATTCTAACACTGGTATGGTGGCCTTGCTGTTTTACGTGCTTCTCTGTTCTTTACTATATAGTAATCTCAGCCGAGAAGGAACTATGTGTTCACCTTGATATGCCCCAGAGTGCTTTGAGTCTCCATGTGTTCTATTCCCAGCAGGCTGTTGGGCACAGCCAATGCAGTCAGGAGGAGAGGCATCCTAGCACTTCAGCTGGAGCTGGCGAAGGAGCTGCCTGGAGCTCCTCTCTTGGTTCTCAGCAGAGGCAGCTGATTATTCTCTCCCTGTGAATTACTGTACACACTGCTGAAACCCCCGCAGCCTAGCTGATGAGTGGGACAGCTGCCAAGGCCATGCTCCAGGCTTGGCCCCTGGGGCACCTGTGAGGTCACCCTCTTCCTTCTGTTTGAAAAGTTTACTGTGATCATAGTGGACATAAATGGTGGAAGCTGGAGAAACTCATACCCTTTTCTCTCTGCATCTATCAAAAATGTGCCCCAAGACCACACAGGACAGCTTGATTCATCTTGGTTATCAAAAGCCTGTCTCTGTTTTCCTCTCAGGAGAAGATGGCATTTTTAAATGGAAAGTTTAAATTCCAAAGTCTTCAGATAGCTCTCATTCTCAGAGGCATGCCTGGGACTTGATACGGTAACCAGCTGTTTTGATAAGGACATTGGTGTTTGGTGAGGAAGAAAGAAAGAGCAGGTGGAAAAAAACAGGACAATTTGTGCTGCTATAGAAACAGGTATGGCATCATAGAATAAACAAATACCCATTGTGAATCCCTAATTCTATCATATTATTTCCATAGGAGACAACATCGTCTTGCCTATACATGGTACCTTACCCAATGTTAACATTAATCTAGACTGGTCTGGATTTTGTGTTAGATGACAGTAGGCATCTAGATGGTGTGGTCATGGCCCAGGGCAGCTCACCAGGGTCCCAGAGCAGAACCACATAATTCTGTAGAATTGAACATCTAGTTCAGAGCCATGGGTAATCATTACATGACAAAATGCGCAACCTTCCTCCATCCCCCTGGCTCTACTCTTCCTCTCTCCTTGCACTCTCTCTTTTCCCACTGTAGCCCTCCCCTGAGAGCTGTAAGTCCTCGCCATCCATTATGCACAGCCCTCTAGCCTCCTCCAGCCTCTGCTCCTAAACTCACGTCTCCAAACACAGCACGGAGAGTAGCAGATCCAAGGGTAAAGGAACCTGACTTTTATCATAACCCAGTTTTCTGAATCCGTGTAAACAGATGGCACTTTGTTTTAATAGTATTCCTACTCACATTAAGAAGAACGGTGTCTTTCATTGGGCCGAATAAACTTCCTTGTTCTTTTCAGCTGCAGATTAGCATTTTATGCAGAAACCACTTAGAAATTTCCTGGGTTTCAGGTGTTTAATATATATTTATTCAGTGAGTGAATAAATATGAATGCATTTATGTGTAATTTGAATTATTCATGCATGACTAGTGGGGAAATTAGGAGTGGATAGGTGAGGAACTCTTTGAAGGAGTGAATCATGTAGAAAGATAATCGGTGTGACTTTAGAGATATGTGAATGAGGATAACAGTTCTAATTTCATCAGTAAGACGTGTCTTGAGAAGCTTTCCCAGTAATGTTGATGCATTAGTGTTATTCAAATTCATCCCTCATTTAGTTCACATATCTAATAGCACTGATATGTAAGATGGGACAAGTAATCACTATTACCATGTATGACCTTCACTAGAATGAAATTAGCAAATCAGCCAGATACCATACTTATCATGAATGGGTGTATGCCTGTAAAAACATACATATATGGTATGTGTATGTGTACATCAAATGCATATTTAAATTCTAGCAAAACTTAGATTTTATGGAATATTTTTCTACCCAATCCAAAATTCCATCATACTAAAGCTGCTATACTTTTATTATTTTTTAAATAGCTAGAATATTAAGCCTCAGTTGGCTCATTGGCTTTAAATTCGTTTGGCTGTTACCAGTACTGGAGCAGCACCCACCGACACTTGGTTTATGATTGGTTGACTGAGACTGAGGTCCATCACTGGGAACTAGGGTTGACCCCTATGTAGGATGACCAGCAGTCTTACTCTCGATACTGCTGCTATCACAGCATATACGGTTCTGACCTAAGTCGGTTGTCTTCTGTTTTGTTTTTAGCTGAATATGAGATTCAGTGGGAAAAAGTGTGACAGAAAACATTGTTGGATCAAATAAATAGGCAGGTCACAGAGGTATGATTCTAGGTTAATTAAACAAGGCTGTAGCAGGAACTCACAAAATAGCTTGAAAATGGAACAAGAACAAGTCCTGGGTAGGATAAAAGAGCTGAACAAGACTAGGGCTCTGCTAGAAAAGCTTGAATTCTAACAGGGAAGTGGAATCAGATCTAGAACCAAGAATCAGGCTGCTTCAAACTGTGTGGGTCTTTAAATGGAGATTTACCAGAAATGTTATCCACTGGATTTGAATCTGCCTTGAAAGGAAGAACAAACTAATTGTATACCTGGCATGCTAATGGGTGCTATTAATATATTTTCAGGTTCATTCTCATTGGTTTAAATTAGCTGGGATTAGTACTCACATTGGCTGTGATAGGACCAGCAAGGAATGACACATTCACAACCACTATGGAGTGGTTTATGCTCTTTAAACATACTAATGGAATTCTATGAATAGTAATTGTGCTTATATTAAAGGAATTGTGAAAATGTGAAACATATATATGGTCATGAGTGTTAGGGTATAAGATGACTCATTTATAGTAATTCCACTTCATGAATGTATTAGACATTTTTATTGTCTTATGTTCAGAAAACTATATGTTTCTTAGTACAAAATACAGAAGTTACAATCTTTGAAAGTTTTCTGCTTTTTGTGATGTTCATTGTATAAAAATTGAAAAGTCCAAGAGAGTATAAAGAAATATTTTTAATTGTAATGCTCTCACCACCAAGACAAACAATATTATTATTTTTAAAGTATATTTTATTGATTATGGTATTACAGTTGCCCTACTTTTTTCTCTCTTTTATCCCCCCTCCACCCTGTTCACCCCCATCCTCCAGCATCCCCCCACCTTAGTTCATGTCCATGGGTTGTACATATAAGTTCTTTGGCTTCTCTATTTCCTATACTATTTTTAACCTCCCCCTGTCTATTTTATGCCTACCAATTATGCTTCTTATTCCCTATACCTTTTCTCCCTCTCTCCCCCTCCCACTCCCCACTGATAATCATCCATGTGAGCTCTATTTCTGTGATTCTGTTCCTGTTCTAGCTGTTTGCTTAGTTTTTGTTTCTGTTTTTTTTCGGTTCAGTTGTTGATAGTTATGAGTTTGTCATTTTATTGTCCATAGTGTTTGATCTTCTATTTCTCAGTTAAGTCACTTTAACATTTCATATAATAAGGGCTTGGTGATGATGAACTCCTTTAACTTGACCTTATCTGCAAAGCACTTTATCTGCCCTTCCATTCTAAATGATAGCTTTGCTCAATACAGTAATCTTGGATGTAGGTTCTTGCCTTTCATGACTTCAAATACTTCTTTCCAGCCCCTTCTTGCCTGAAAAGTTTCTTTTGAGAAATCAGCTGATAATCTAATGGAAACTCCTTTGTAGATAACTCTCTCCTTTTTTCTTGCTGCTTTTAAGATTCTCTCTTTATCTTTCATCTTGGGTATTGTAATTATGATGTGCCTTGGTGTGTTCCTCTTTGGGTCCAACTTCTTTGGGACTCTCTGAGCTTCCTGGGCATCCTGGAAGTCTATCTCCTTCACCAGACTGGGAAAGTTTTCCTTCATTATTTGTTCAAATGAGTTTTCAATTTCTTTCTCTTTCTGTTCTCCTTCTGGAACCCCTATGATTCAGATTTTTGGAGTGCTTAAAGTTGTCGCGGAGGTTCCTAAGCCTCTCCTCATTTTTTTGAATTCTTGTTTCTTCATTCTGTTCTACTTGGATGTTCATTTCTTCCTTTTGTTCCAAATTGTTGATTTGAGTCCCAGTTTCCTTCCCTTTACTGTTGGTTCCCTGTACATTTTGCTTTATTTCACTTAGTGTAGCCTCAACTGAGCTCAATCACTTCTATGAGCATCCTGATTACCAGTGTTTTGAACTCTGCCTCAGATAGGTTGTCCATCTCCTTGTTGCTTAACTCTTTTTGGAGTTTTGATCTGTTCTTTCACTTGAGCCATATTTCTTTGTCTCGGCACACCTGTTATGTTGTAAAGGGGCAGGGCCTTAGATATTCACCAGGACGGGGCTACTCTCTTTTCTGTGTTAGGGTGCTGTCTGTAGGGAAGGGATCAGAGAGGGAACAATGCCACTCACTATGCTGTAGCCCCACTTTCCAGTTAACTCTCCTATGAGACTGGGAGTTTCTCCCACCTTTGCAACCCCCACAGTGTTTTACAGCTAGAGGTTTTGAGTCTTTCATTTCCCATTCAGCCTGCCCTGCCTCACCTGCACAGTCCGCTGCCTTGCCTCATGTCCTCTCCCCCTCGCTGCCCATCTCCACCCCTCCTTGAGGTCTGGGTGAATGTTTCTTTAATTCCTTGGTTGTCGGAGTTCCTTGCAGTTTGATTTTCTGTCAGTTCTGGTTGTTTATTGTTTTTAAATTGGTGGTTATCCTTCTTTTGGTTATGTGAAGAAGCAAAGCATTTCTACCTATGCTTCCATCTTGGCCCCAAATAAGACAAACAATATTAGCATTGTGGTTTTTGTCCCAGTATTTTTGTGTGTATTATGTAGTTAGTACATATTGTTAAACATTTTTTTTCTAATCTGTTCTTTTTTTCACTGAATACTGTATGAGGCATTTTCTAGTATTGTTAAAATATCTACAAAATCTTACTAATTTTATTGGCTACAAAAATATCCCTTTGTATAGAGACAGTCTCATTTTACTCAACCAGTTTTATAGGGTTGACATTTAGGTA
>VMDR010009510.1:0-33220 GCA_007922815.1 Macrotus californicus
ATGTTGTTTGACAGTGATTTGTCTTGGAAAATGAGGTGGGGATAGAGTGTTCAGTCTTTGAGGAGAAGGTATTAAAGATTCTCCAAGCTATTTGGGAAAAAACCTTCCGTTTTTTCATGGTGTTTCACAAGTAAAAATTTTCATTTCCTAATAAAGGAATATAATAGGAATTATATATAAAAATCACATCCTTTGTAGGACTTATATATTAAATCTTATACTTTCTGGGTGAATGAATTCAAAGACTATGCAGAGTGGCCCACAAGAGTTAAATTTCCATTTTAAAAATGATTAATTAGTACTTTTGCCATGGTTTAGATGTAATAAGGAGATTTTAAAATCTGAAACTAAAGGGCTGAAATTAAGAGTATTCATTTGTGTGGCTTCTGATAGAGCATCTGAAGTGTAAAGGTATGCATGAAAAAGAAGAATCAATCACAGACCACACTGTACTAGACCTGTGAAACACTGAGGCCCTTTATTAAAAGCTCAATATAAATGTTCAGGGTAGGGAGACCTAATCTCTTTAGGCAGAATATTAAAAGTGGGGTCTAGAAAGGAAGGAAAAATGAAATAGAAAAAGAGAGCAATTCTCAGGTTGGTTAAGATTATTATCTCTGATTGCCCTATGTCTAAGTAATTACTCTCCAACCCTGCAATATTTTAATTTAAAAAGTGGCTATAGAGTATTTTTAAAATTTTGTATAGCTAGATATAATCAACACCTCATTGCTTGAATGTTGGAATGTGCTGATGAATCAGGAAAGAATCTGAAGGATATTGACTCAAGTTTTTTGTCCCCCCTTTTATTCCATTACTGACAAGAGAATAACGACACAGTACTGTGTGTTGGGCAACACTTGATAAATCCTCTTCACATGCATTATCTTGTTTGACCTTTATGAGAACTTCGTGAGATAGCTAGAATCTGTCTCTGGAAAGCTGCCTCTAAGGTAAGCTAAATATGATGAGATGTATAAGAAGGGCAAGTGCCAGAAAAAAAGCGCTTTTCTACAGATCAGAGAAGTTACTAGGACTATAATGCTTCTTCTTTGGATTTATTCCCATGGTTCTGATTTTCCTCTCACAATGTAGCAGAGTAGTCTGCAAGAAAATCCCTAGGCTACAGAGACAGAACGATTCTGAAACAATGAATGAAGAGAAAACTTCCATTTCTGCACTGAGGTCTCAGACAATGAAATTACCCATTGAAGAACACAGCATAGTGTTAGGGTGAACCATATGAAGTTACCAAAATAGCCAAAATGGTCAAATATTAATAATTTTATATAGTGAAACTTAAAGACAATTTTGCATTTCTTGTGTAAACCGGGGACTCTACCACTGTTGTGTTATATGATCTTGACCAAGTCCATTTAATTTTCTCTGAGCCCATTTCCTTATCTGTGACAAAATAATGTCCCCCCCGACGACAGGCCAGTTGGGAGGCTCAAAATATGTGATTGTGATGAATATCTACTTTACAAACGATCACCACCATGTAGCCAGGTGTGAACAATTGCATTCAAGCAGCCACAGTTAGCTGTTTGTATAGTCGGGGACTTTTGAGTCTTCCCTGGTCAGCCTTTAGCCTCATTTCTATCTACAAGTCATCTTGAGTTCTTCCCATCTCTCAGTCCAATGTCCAATCAGTTCCTAATTTTTTTCTAAATTTATCTCCTAAGTAAATCCTTAATCCACTCTTTTTGTCTTCATCCCCCCAACACCACCCAGGTTCAGGCCCTCATACTATCTCTCTACAGATTGTTGCAATGGTCTCTGAACATCCCTGCTTCTTGTCTTCACTTCTCAGTCTGTCTTCCCTGCTGCATACAGATCTAAGCACACATGTAAATACTTTGCTAAAAGCCTGCTTTTGCTACCTAGTAACCTAAAGAATGAAGTCCTAGTCACTTATTCTGGACACCCATGACCTGACCCTTGTCAATGTAGCCCCATCTCCTGTCACTGTCTCCTTCCTACCTAGTTTTAGTAATGAATAGCAAATTATATTTAATTGTCCATACATGTTATCTATTTCATCCTTCTGTGCCTGTGTTTGTGTGGTTTCCTCTGTCTAGAATGCTCAGCCCACATTTCTGTTCCCACCAGACTAACTCTTACTCATCTTTTGGGACTCACATTGTGCATGTCAGATGGGACTCTTCCCTGCGTTCCTAGGTTGGGGTGGGTACCTTTCCTCTCTGCTCTCATAGACTCTAACTATTGAGTCTCATGGACTCTGAACCATATGCTAATATCATGCTATATTTTAAATTTACATTTAGAAATCTCTCTTCCCAACTAAGTAGTATTCCTCAAAGACAGAAGCTCTATCATATTTATCTCCATAGTCCAATATCTAGAATAAACTTCAGCATATAGTAGGTACTCAATACGCATTTGCCAGAAGTTCTCATGTGGGTTACAGGAGGCAGTTACCAAAGGAGGGGACCAGAGTCATTTCTGAGCATGATCTTGGAAGACATCTTCAGGGCAGACATTAAAGGCTTTCTTATCTGACTATATAGTTGCTCTATGGCAGTCCTTCCCCAGGTGGAACCCCATGGGCAGGGCTCTCACAACACACAGGCCCCAAACCAGCTGCTCCTCTCCTTCCAGCCACCTTGCCTAAGAGGCAGAGAAATGAAAGGAGATGTAGAAATGGGAAGCTGTCAAAGAAGGCTGAAGAGAGGTAACACCTCTAAGATAGCACCCTAAGGAATTTTAATGTGACTTTGTTTTCAAACTGGAAACTTTTTTAGGCAATACTTTTAAGAATTTAAAGAACCTGGTGTCATGGTCCCTGTCCCAGACTATGTCTCAATGAAATGTGGGGGAAGCCAGTCAGTCTAGATTGTTACAGAACTGCTGTGTCTCAGAGCTCTTAAACATGTAGCAAAACAACGACTCATGACCCTTTTCCAGCCCCGCACAAGCTGATATTCCAGCCATGACAGTTTGTAAAGGCATTTACTTTTGATCTGGAAGGAAAGAGAGGGGTAGGCTAATGCGGTGTCTGAGGGTGAATGGACAGAGGCCATGAAGTTTCATCATTACTGCCTCATACCACTGGCTGTCTCTGTGGTTCCATTGGCCATGTCTTGAGAGAAAAAGTGGTACAGTAGTCTCCCCTTATCCTCAGTTGCACTTTCCATGGTTTCAAGTAACCCCCAGGCAACTGTGGTCCAAAAATATTAAATGGAAAATTCCAGAAGCAAACAATTCATAAGTTTTAAATTTTGCACCATTCTGAGTAGCGTGATAAAATCTCATGCCATCCCGCTCCCTCCTCCCTTTGTCCAGTGTACCCAGCTGTATATGCTACCTCTCCCTGCCCACTAGTCACTTAGTCCATCTGGGTTCTCAGATCAGTTATCGCAGAGAGGGAGAGAGAGAGAGCGAGTCCACATTTGCATGACTTTTATTATAGTATATTGCTAAAATTGTACCATTTTATTATTAATTATAATTGTTAATCTCTTACTATGCCTAATTTATAAACTGAACTTTATCATAGGCATGTGTGTACAGAAAAAACAGTAATATATATACTGCATAATAAGATGATATATTCTAGATAACATAATAATAGGATTCAGTACTTTCCGCAGTTTCAGACATCCACTAGGAAGGGGGATTGAAACCTATTTCCTGTGGGTAAGGGGGACTAATGTTTGAGTCTGAATGCTCTTGGATGGAAGCCCAGTCCTCCACGTAAGGTTTCAATTGCCTTGTCACTCAGCCGAAACCATGTGACTTTAGTGTTGGAATTCTTCTGAGTATTCTGGGAAGTGTAGGTCATCTTTTTCCTCCACACGTATCTTTTTAGCTGAGAAAACTTTGAGGTATCTCAGACATAGATAATTGCAAGATACTAGAAGCATGGGGTTAGCTCTCGTATTTTCTTCATAAATATATTAAAAGGCATTATGTAGTCTAGGCAAAATGCTAGACTCAGAATCAGAAACAAAAATATTTAAATATTAATGCAATTTATTAACCATGGAGTCTTACACAAGTTACCTAATCTCTCAGAGCCTCTGGCTACCCAAATGTAGAAAGTGGGTGGATGATAGCTACCCAGTGGGATGATTTATGGAGTAAATGAGGTCAAGTACGTGAGAAGGCCTAACATTGTAATTAGCACATGTAGGAATTACACTTATTTTTCTTCCATTTTCATTGTTAGTGACCAAGCTCTTTAGTTTCTATTTCTGCTCTGAAGTAACTAGGCTTTTTTTCCTCCTTCGACTCCATTCTGAAAGCTGCAGTTCAGCACAGCACTGTGGCTGTTTGTAATAGAAGCAGAGGGATGACTAAACCATCCAGAAGAAAAATAGGGAGGCTCCTTGAGCGAGAACATGACAAGAGGACTCAGCTGATTGACTGATTCAGAGCATCCATCATCACGGGTCTAGGGACAGACACTGAATTCTAAGTCTGACTGAGGCTCTGATTCCTTATGAGGTGTTAAGGAATTTATTTAATTTCTGATGAAGAGTCACCATAATGCTAGGAATAGCTGAGTCATCTCTGCCAAAATCATTTATTATCACTATGGTTACACAGAGTAAAATTTTGTTTTAAAAACTGATTTTCTACAGAGGAAGGGAGTTAACTTGGGGTCCATGTTACATAGATAGCCTACACACTCCCCAAAATAGTGCTCCCTTTTGGTAGATAATGTGAATGTCAATGCTTTATGGGGAGAAGATCCATAACTTTTATTAGAATTCCAATGGAGTCTGTGACCAAAAAGAAGAGCCACTCCTACGTGTAAAAGACCTTATTTGTTCCAGCTAGAGAGACCATTTTCATGAGTGTGTTTTCCCTGGGATTCTAAAACATAACCCTGACGAAAACAAGATTGGAGCCATGTGTTTTTTCTATGAACTGTACTATCTTCTAATGGAGTTTTTACTACATTTGTTTCTCAACAGAATTCAAACAGACATTCCAAACTTTACTTTGTGTATGAGACATGCTTAAGTTTATAATAGCCTTCTAACCATAAACTTCCCCATCACTCTCTCATATTTCCTAAATAAAGTACTTTTTTGTTATCTCAAATGACAAATTCCTTTAGGATGACGGGCCAAATCTTGGAGTATTATCACACACAGTGGCCAGTTGCCTACCAGCCTTGAATCCGCACAACTTACACATAAAACCTGCTCAATACTGGAGAGCACTCTCAAGCAGAGGGGAAACAGCAACCTGTTTCAAGCAAGACCTAAGACCTACCACCGAGTATAGCTGAGAGGCACAGAGTGCACCATAGCGGCGGGGTGGGTTTTGCTGGCAATCGATGGCTGAGAGTATTTGAAATAAGGAAGATAAACACTGCACTCTCACTATTGCTAAAATTGAAACTGATATTCAGAGACAGAAACGGTATCTTTTTCCCTTGCCTTCTGGTTGTGTGGCTGAATCTATTCTATCATACGGGAGTCCTAAAAGGCCTAGAGGAATGTACGCCCTCTACTAGGAGACCACCTGTCACAAAAATGCCTGGTCCATCTCTTCAGTTTCTCCAGAGGTAAAACCTACTCAACAGGTTAGGACTTGGTGGCATAGGAAATATTTCATTCCTACATACCAACTACTGACTGAGTTTTTGATTATTGATATTGCTTTCTATTTTCCTGAATTTAAACTTCTTTTTCCTGTAATAATGCTAGCAAGAGGATGGCATAGACCATGTAGAGCAGGCACTCCCAGGAGTGCTGGGAGAGGAGAGCTCTTCGTAGGGGACGAACAAGGAGGAGAAGCAACTGGAGAGCTCTGAGGGATTTGAGCAAGTGCATGGTCAGGGCGCTGTGTGCACCACCCGCACTCCCCTCAGCCACCCAGCAAACGTGTGCATATGGGTTAGGAGCACAGACCCTGAGTTCCAACAAACACAAATACGACCCCTGACCCATCACTCACTATCCGTTCTGTGTTGGCAAACTCTGGACCTTCTCTGAGAAGCCCCTTCCTCTTCTGTAAAGTGGAGAGATTATACCCACATCACAGTTCAGGGCTGTAAGTTTTAATGAGATAGTGTATGAAAAGTCCATGGCAGGCACTGAGTAAATGCTAGCTTGAGGCTGGCTTATCTTATTCTGCAGAATTTAATTTTCTGAGAAGAAAGTTATAGTTTTAATGTGTATATATATATATATAGTAATACATATTAGATTTTAAAAACATAAAGTGAGGTTTTAGCCCTGGCCAAACAATTTTAAGAATTTTTCCTGGGATCCATTTTATATTTGAATTCAATTTCTAGAAAATATTGATTATCACAAGCCTTTGATTTTGCTAAGCACATATATGCATGATTTCTTTAGTTTTCATAGCAGTCCTATGAAATAAGATCCACTTAATGGAAGAGAATAGTGAGGCTGAGAGAGAGAGAAATTTGTTCACAGTAACACAGGCAGCAAGTGGCAGCAAGTGAATTCTGTGGGTTTAGAGCTCCTGGCTACAGATAAATGATGAGAGGTGTGGCTTCTCCAGGTAGGGATCAGAAGATACAGCTAGTTGACTTCCGAAGAGCCAAGTTCCCTTTCCACGGTGCAGAGCTATTGCTGGGAAGTGGCTTCACGGCCAGGGATTTCATTTTCCAGCATCTGTTAGAACTGGGTGAGGCCATATGGTATATCAGTCAATGGTATATGAGCAAAACTCTCTCTTCCTGGCTGAGGTGGTAAACTATTCGGGGTGACTTCCTCATGCTTTTATTCCTGCCCCGTGGCAGTTTTAGAGGCCATGTCTTGAAGTTGAAGTAACAGCTTCCTGAAGTGAAAGTAGCCTGGGTGGATAGATTGGATGTATATCAGAAAGAGCACTAACAACACTGTGGAGAAAAAGGAAAAAGAGGAGTCAAAGGTACTTTTTAGGTTCTTAGATGGAGCATCTTGGGGGATAATGGCACCATTTTACTTGTGGGTGGAACTCCTGGGGAAGGAACTGGCTTGGGAGGAAGTTCAGTTTTAGATTACCCATTCCTCGAGTGACCAGTTGTCATTATTTTCGTAGAGTGTTGAAAATTAAGCAAGATTTCATAGAATCTTAGAATTAATATTATCCAACAGAAGATATTAGAAAATATAATCTTAGTTGGTTTGCAAGGGAAAAATTTTTTTTTTCCTTTTTCATATTAATCAGGGAAGAAAGAAACTTTATTATTTGCACTGGATTGGATCTTTACTTTTATATGGTATATGCTGCTATAATTTACTGTTTTTAACTCTCAAAATGGCAATAATTATACAAATAAATAATATCACTTTTTGCTCGGATAGCATTTTGTTTATCATCTCGTGAAGCAGGTATTTTATAGTAGAAAGCTGAATTCTTGAGAGATCAGCTGATTTTTTTCAACGTCGTGCAGTTCGTTAGCGGTACAGCTAGAATAAGATTTGGGGGCTGACCGCAGACGTAACAGAAGTCTATGAGAACTCATGGAGTTCAGGACTCGTGGGGGTCTAAACAGAAGGCTTTTGCTTTGAATCTCAATCAGGATTGTCAAAATTTCTGTATTTACATACTATCACAGAGGCTAAACTCTCAAGTGGTAAGAGAGACTCAGGTATTCAGTTGTTTTAGTAAATTAAGTACTTTAGTTAGACTTTCTATATAGAACCTAACTCAAATAATGGTTTTCAAATAATTACTACAGCATAATACTTATAACACTAAAACAATATTCAATATTATGTTGTCTTTTGATGATCTAGAAAAAACAAGTTATTTATGGAGCACATCATAGTGACCATTATGCAAATTAATTCCTATTGGAGCTTCCTGGTATGAGGTAATAAATATTGCTGACGGGGGGAGAAAGTATTTAGATGATGTTCCTTTCCTGTTCCATTATTTTCAATGACCTCCCAATGCACTTAAAATCTAAAGTCCTTAACTTGACCTTCAAGAACTTGTACAACTGGCCCCTGACATTCTCATGTCATTCTTCATCTCAAACACCACACAATTATGCATGTGCATTAATGAGTAGATGAGGAGGAGCTTAAGTGTGTGACAGCTGCCTAATTGAAGGGAGGTGTTTCAGGGCTTTTCTAACTAATCTCTGATCTCACATAATTCAAGGGTAATATTAGATATCGTAGCCTCTAACATTGATCCCAAATACTTAGGAATTTGTTTACTCTACACACTGAATGAAAGGCTTGAATTATAATCCCTGCCCACTACTGGGAGATTGATGAAGAGAATACTGACCAGTGATAGGAAAAGTTGACATCTGAGCTTGCTGAAAAAATATGAGGTCTTAGAGTCATAGAATCATTAGTAGGGTAACAAACATGAATTTAAATGTTTGAAATATAAGATATGCAAAGAAAGTGAATAATATAATATGACCATGTGGCCTAAGATGATTGAAGGACTGGCTTAGTAAACCTGCAAGCCTACCAATGATTTTTTTTCCAAGAGGGCTGAGTTGTTTTCTACCTCCAAAGAGAATAGACTAAAGAAGAGCAGATTTTCATTGCAACTTGATAGATTTATATTATCTAACAGGAATAATTTCATGACAATGAACTTTGTTACCTATTGGAATTTATGGTCAAAGCATAGATGGATAGGTGGCTGGATAGGTGGCCAGATGGAGAGGTAGATAGATGGAGGAAAGGTGAATAAATAGATGGATGATCATTATTATTACTATAAATTTTGCAAACAGGGTCAATCCACATGCATCCCAGAGACCTTTAAGGCCTCTCAAAAGAACTCAGAGCTAAATTCTTCATTTAGTTACCCTTTAAAACCTGTATTTAGTGTATGTTTATCTGGTAACTGATTTTTAAAGAAATATAACTCCATGTCTGTATGTTTTTAACTTTAATCATTTCCATTTCCTTTTGGAAGGATATTTCATGATTCTTACTAGATAAATAACCTGTGGCATGCTGGGTCAGCTTGCCAATCAAATCTCCTTTCCTCTGTCTACTGCTCTACTTCCATATAGTAGATTAGAATTAAACCAAAACAATTCCGTGTAGGACACACTCCAGCTTTCTTGCTTAAGCCACCTTTGAAGAATTTAACTGACAGCACTAACAGGTACATGTAGTGACAATTTAGAGATTTTACCAAAGGACTTGCTTCTTTCTGGATGATATATAAAAAGGCAAGGGCATACAAAAAGCATTTCTGTTACTGTGCAGTTTGCTTTCTTTTAGATTTAATTTCTTGCTGAAAATGGAATGTTTTGAAAATGAGATTTAGTGAATTAAGATTCAATTCAATGTTTGTGTTTATGTCTGGAACCCAGATTTTATCTGAGTGGGATCATTAACTGGTTCTTTGTGCATGTCACTGTCAGGCTCGGGAGGGTCTTGAGATGGGAGGAGAGAAGAGAATCCATAGATGTGGAGAGAGAATGACAGAGGGAAAGAAAGGGTGAGCGTGAAACCACTCTATAGAACAATGTTCTCCTGGAACAGGTCAAATTAATTTCACTGGTGTATGAAGTATTGTTCTCCAAGCAAGGTGATGTGTCTTTCCGCCAGGGTGGGAACTGGAAGCTCCAAATTCTATATACTAACCCAAGTATAATAGAAGTAACCCAAGTACAATAGAATAGATTGACTCTCAAATCACGCTGGGAAGACCAGCTGATGAAAGTTTGTAATAGACTTGTACACAGTAAAGGCTTTATCAATGCTGTATTTTCTTGCTACAGGACGTGGTTTCATTTCTTGCTATGAGTCTTTTAGTCCCCATTTATCTTTTATGATAAAAGTTAGTACATTACATTTCTTGAGATCAAGTTTGGTTTTGTTATTATTATAGCTGTAACCAAGAAAAACTTCAGATTTTGGAACTGTGATTATTTTCTAATTTTGATGTTGTATTTTTTTGTTTCTAAAAGAACAGAGCTATGGAGAGGCTGAAAGTGCTGAAACCAGGCATTTAGTCACGCTTATGTATTCAGTTAAAATAACTGATTTCTAGTTGCTTTATAAATCAAAACTTCAAGAGCAGCAAAAGAAATCTGTGTCAAGTGATGTGGAATATATTTCATATGTCATTTAGCTGTGATTTAAACTTTACAAAGCCTTTTATGATACATACCTGAAAAAACTGAGATTCAGGGAGGTTAAGTAACTTGCCCCAGGAGATGGTGAAGATGAGATTTGAACCAGTCTTGTCCTACAGAGCTCAGAGCTCCTTCTTTCTTTATAACTGCATGTGCTTCCCGTGGATCCTGTACTTAAAGCTTAAGAGAAATTTTTCGCCTGCTTAAAATTCTTCCTAATTCCACCCAGCTCCTTCATTACATGAACATTGGCATAGAAAACACTAAGTCCTTTTTGTGACAGACCTGTTCTGCGACCATCTTTAACATTTTCTTCCATGTTATCAAAAGATTAAATATTTCTTTTTTAGAAAAGTCATTACTGTTTTTAGCCCTTAAAGGTCGTAATTGCCTTCTAGCAATTTCCATTTTAGTGCACTAACATGAACTTCCATATATCAAATGTGAACTTCAAAGTGCTATCAGTATCAGGCTGCTGTGCAATTCAGGACTGATGGAGTGTGTCACTAAGATGCATGTTTCTCCCAATAGGCTTAGCTCAGAATGTTGGGGTTCCTTCTTGTATAGAGGCTTTGTTCTTGCTAAGTACGAAGATCCCCTGGGTTATTTTTAAGTCACATAAAAGTGAAGATAAAACATTCAGACCAAAGAGTGCACACTTTTAAACAATTTTAAACAATTTGATTAGAATTGCAAATATGTAGAGCAGCCAGCAAACATTTGTTGAGTGACTAGCATGTTCCAATTATAGCTAGAAACCAAACTCAACTTTTCATATTTCCTGATACTCACCTTAATTACGCATCTTCCATATCTTAGGCAGTAGTCTAAAAATGGTAAATATCATTTTAAAAAGTACGGGAGGGACTGGCCTTCATCATAACTGGTCTTACGTCTTTCTGTAAGATTCTATGACAAAGAATCTCAATTAAATTATAGTATCTATATTTAAAACTTAGAGGAAGAGCTGATAGGCAAAGCATCGTGATCTTTTCTGACAGAAATACGTTGAACATCATAATGAATAGATATCTCATCTAGAGTTGCTGTCAGTATGCACATTATGTCTAGGACAATTAAATTTGCCTGTTTTTTATTACTGAGACCAAATGTTTGGCCTGGGTTCTTGCAGAAAGTAAGTAATTCCATTATATGTGATTCACCTTTGAATAACCCTCCAAGCTGATGAAGATTCAAACAAAAAATTATATTTATTATAGAAATAATTATTTTAGCAAACACGTTTGAGTCTTTTTATGTTTGTTGGGTAGCATTAAAAGATTTAAGTATGCAAAATATAGTCTTTGTGTTTGAGATACATGCCGCCCAGTTTTTCTAAAAATATCTCAATTTTTAAAAAATCAAGGGATTTTTTTGCATGTATATTGTTTGTTTGTTTTTAACAAGAGGTCAAAATAAATTGTGATGAGTAACAAAAAGATATTCCAAAGACATGAAGGGCATGGACTCTGGAGTCAGGCAGAGGGGCTTGGAGGAGTGGTCTGCCAGTTACCAACTGTGTGACCTAGCACCAGTTACTACTCATGCCCCATGGTAGGTACATAATCAATACACTAATAGCTCCCACCTTATAAGATTGTGTTGGGCTAAGATAAGGCAGTTCCTGACATATTTTCTAAAACAGTGTAAGTGTACTTAATAAATTTACATCTACTCATTTTTATGTGTAATACATGCTTTGGGCTAAATCAAAGTTTTCAATGTACCATTGTACATTCTTCACCTAAAAACACGGTGGGGATCACAGCACACCCCTCACCCTGGGTCCCTGGTCTAATACCTGTGCATTCAAATAGATCCGTCCTGTGCAATTTGGGGCTCCTTCTTCCTCAGTAATTCTATATACAAAAATGAATATCAAAAAACTCAACATCAATGGAATGTAGATTGCGAACATCAGGAAAGTCATTCTTTTTTGTTTTAATTATTATACAAACTTTCAGTGGCTTTTGAAAAAATTGTTAAATAAACACTGATGTTATTCCCTGTGTACCAGGTATTGCCTTGGGTACCGTGAGAATCATCATGAACACCCTGTAAGAAGTTTCTTAGCTTGGAGCCAAACAGACGTGACTCAAAATCTTGGTCTTATCACTTGTTTGTTTAGTGACCTTGGAAGAGGAATTTAAGTACTCTGAGTCTGTTTGTTAATCCACAAAATAGGGGGTCAGTAATACCTTCCAGGCTCGTTGAAAGAATTAGTTTGTGTAAAGCGCTGAACATAGTGCCTGGCACATATGAGGTACTCAGTGACCAAGCGCTGACTTCCCCTTGTTCCTAGTAATTACAGAGAAAGAAACTAAGCCTGTCCCTCCAAAGCTCATGCCCTGTGAGGACATGAATCTAATATAAAAAGTAACACAATACCTCATAGATTCTTTATTAATTTTGCTGCAAATGACAACCAGCAGAAGGTCAAATTGGGATTTGATCCCAGCTCTTTGGATTCCAAAGAAGGCCATGCAGTCTGTTCCCTTCTATGTGTCTACAGATTCTGTTTCTTTTTTCCTTCCCCACTCCCTTTTATCTTTCCGCTCCCATCACAGAACTATCTGGCTTGAATTAGTCTGTGTCTTTTCACATGTGTGGTAAAATACACATAACATAAAATTTCCTATTTTGGCCATTTTAAAGTGCAATTTTGTGGTCTTTAGTACATTTTCAATGTTATGCAACCATCACTACTACCTAGTTCCACAACTTTTTATCACCTTTGTACCTACCTGTTAAGCATCCACTCCCTGTGTCCCCTGCACCCTGCCCCTGGCAACCTCTGATGTGCTTTCTGTATCAGTGAAATATTCTACTTTGGATATTTTATACAAATAAAATCATACTAATTGTGCCTTTTTATATTTGGCTTCTTTCACTTAACTTATTGTTTTCAAGCTTCATTCATGTCATAGTATGTATCAGTTCTTCATTCCTTTTTATGGCTGAAGGATATTCTATGGTGTGAGTATTCGACATTTTGTTTATCCAGCCATCAGTTGACGCAGAATGATTTGCTTTTAAGGGGCATTGTACTTAGAAAAAAATTTAAACTAAATGACTGGGCATACCTTCATTAGTTTGATTATGTATATAATAAATGGAGCCTAAAGGCTCTTGCAGAAATCTAACATCTGTTTGTCTAAATCCAATGTCTAAGACGGCAGTTCTGGATGCACAGGGAAGATGTTCTCAGTTCCACAGCTTGGGAAAGAGTCCTTCTAGTCCAAGATCATCAAAACAATAACAATTTTTTCCCTTTTCAGCTCTCTGTTTTGATATGGGCAAGGGAAAAGTCAGTTCATTTCTCAAAAACACTATTTTTCCCTCCCATGTTTGGTAAAAAATAGTTGACAAAAGATTCATGACCCAGCCCAGGAAAAATCACTCTGTAGAAAATGCCTTTAAAATTTTCATGGAGTTCTAGAATCATGAATGAAGAATCATCTGATACGGTATGTTTTTTTAAGCTTATGAAGTTATCATATATAGTACCTTAAATTTGTTATTCCTGTAAGGTCTTTGACTGTCATTGCCTTTTTTCAAAGAATTTCTCTGAATTTTTAAAGTAAACTCTCAAAAGGCATGCACACACCTCCTCACTCACTTTCACACAGGTGGTATGATTGTTTCTTCCTTCATTTTCTCACAGAAAATGCTGAGATATGAATGACCTTTACATTTTATACTTTGTTTGCTTTAGTCTTCCATGGTTTTTTTCCTGCTTTCCTAAACTTCTCAAATCTTTTCCACTTTTTAAGGGGGAAAGTTTTCAATGATTTTTTTTTATTCAACAATTGGATTAGTTTTTATTTTCTGGAATATCACATCTTTGGTGCATTCCTGTATACTTTTCACATATAGCTGTACTCTGTGTATGGGAAACATGACTTTCAATGAAAGTACAGCTATGGATTAGCAAAGCATTTTGTGAACATGTGTAAATTCTTTGATCCTTTATTACTGGCTGATTTGTTATGGAATGAGAGATCAAAATGAAAAACGAATGTGACTTGTATTCAGCTCCACAATTAGAAATGATCCTGGGGATGGCCTCTATGTCTCCTGTATCCCGATCCAGTACACTTTTCACTGGAAAATGGACAACTCATGACATTCATGACCTAGTTCGTATTGGCTGTTGTCCAAATTGGTGGTCAAAACAGGACAGTCTATGGAAAACTACTATTGCCTGCTCTGTTACTAATTTAATGCAAGAATTACTGGAATCTGTGTGTATTTTCTGATCTGTTTGGTAGGGCATGCTATTTCTTAATCATGATAAAGTTACAGAAAGTAAAGTGATTGGAAAACATGTGATAATGATAGCATTTGTTTTATGGCCCCATAAAAACCAGTAGTGATTGATGAGTATGGCATTCATTGTGAAGCCATAAGTTGGAAGCATGGAGAAACCAATCAAGAGACTCAAAACCCAAAGAAAATTCAAGGAAAAAAATGATGATTGTAACTGATATTTTTGTCCCTGTAAGGAGGTAAGGCAATTAGAAATGAGAGGGAAGAAAGTTTTTAACAATCAAAGTTAAAAGTGATGGGAGGGAAGATGTTTCTAAATATTGTGGGTGAGTAGCTTTTCAAATGTCAATAACTTTATTTTTCTAAAAACTCCTCCTGTGGAGAGAAATGAAAAATAGTTTTTATGTGGGAGGTTTTTTTTTAAAACAAACATTGACATTTTAAAGACCTAAATGTTTTATATAAAATGACTGTGAAAGTACAAAATCAGACAGAACAGAGGCATTTTGGAGATTATATTTGAGTAGTACCCTGAAAGCCAGATAATGAATGACTCAGATAGTCTGAGCAGTTTGGGCTGACTCACATGTTTTGGAAGAAGGTGTCGTCAAATCACTCATTCTGTCAATGTATTCCCCTTTGTTCCACCTGATAGTGCCAAACAAATCCTGAAACTCAGTGATTTTTCCACTCCAATTTGTCGAGAAGACTTTCCAAATCACCAGGAAAATATATATATAAGGTTTTGAATATATAGGCATTTAGCGTGTTTGGATAATACTCATTAACATAAGAAACATAAGTCACAGAAGTAACTATGGAATGTGCTGGAAATGGGAATCTCAAACAAAGCCTTGACAGGATAAGAATGGCAAAATCGAGACTGGGCCTGTTTGTCCTGGATGGAAGAAAGGAGCCTTTGTACCCTAACGCTGCCTAAATGATGCTTCCTGGAAGATATTTTAAATCAATAAATATTATATGGTACTTGTATTAGGTGTAGGGGACATACAAATGTAGGAGACTTAACTTCTGTCATACGAAGGCTAACAGCCTATCAGGGAAGCTGATACAGGAAATATTAAGTGGAACAGTTTGATATATTACAATACATATAAGAACAGCATTTTGGGGAAGCACAGCATAGTCCATTTCTTACGCCATTAGGACTGAGACATCCTCTCTCAGGAGGTGACATTTGGCTAGATCTTGAAGGGTGAATTAAAATTCTAAATAGCAACAAAATAGGAAAAGCATTTCAACCAGTAAGGAAGAAAGGGTTGCTAGGGTACATATGTTGGGGTAATTCAAAGAATGGCTAATAATTCAGTCTAGCCACAGAATTGAGGCAATAGAAAAAGATGAGATGAGAATATGGGATACCAAGGTGTGTCAGGTCAGGGTGGCTCTGTTGGTATGGTTTATGTAGTTGGTGTCTTGGAATTACCCAAGTCTCAAGGATGTGACTAATCTGGAAATTGCTATTCTTTTAAATTTGTAATTTGGTTTCTTGGCAAGACCAATTAGGTCAATGAATAACAAAAGCTGGCCATCTTTTCTATACCATGCCCTGATCTCCCTTTCATTCTCTTACATACTTAAGTTGCATATGGTGCCAGGCCCTTACAGCGCTGAATCTTTGCTAGACATCTGTTGAAAAAAGCAATAGTCAATCATATGCACATACTCACACATACATGTACATCCTACTGAAGAAACTTTTTGAACATTTAAATTTAAGGGATGTGTCATAACTTTTAAAAATATGTTCATATGAGTGTTGCCAGGAACATCCAAATAGAAAATAGATTTCCTTGACCCTTTGTTGTTTTCCCACAGGATTGAAAAAACGTACAAGAAAGGCCTTTGGAATACGAAAGAAAGAAAAGGACACTGACTCTACGTAAGTACTTTAAAAGTTTGCCTCCTCAAAGGAACTATTTGACGAAGAAGGCTGTTGTCATTGTCATTTTTAGAGTACACAGAGTCCTCTTGGATAAAATGTAATATTCTATTTCTGGGTAAGCTGTAGCTGTTCGGCATAAACAGTTCTTAGATGTATGCTACAAAGATAAAGACTTTTCATCACGTGTTCAATTTTTCATCATATTATTTTATAACCTGATAACCACACTTTCCAAAAGTCCTGGGAGGCAGGAAGTATTATTGTAACTTCTGTGGGGACTAAAAATATTCATTTCTACCTCTAGGGTTGCCCGAGTAAATGAAATGAAGAAGCAAACACCTGTTTAGGTAGATTAGGCCGAGCCAGAAACAGAAATTAGTCTAGATAACATTCCAAAGCTTTTACTTGAGATTTTGTACAAGCAGAACTGTAAATCCACCAACAGAATTCACAGGAACGATAGGCCGTTTGGCTGCAAATAAGAAACCAGTGCTAAAAACTACCCTGTGGATACTTTTACACATTTAAATGATCACACCCAAGATAATCAGTTGCCCACTGATAGTCACTGATAAAGCCATCTTGAAAATGTCCAATGATACAACAGTTTTATTGAATTTATTTGACCATCTCAAGTTCTCCTTTAGAGTATCTCGCTTTGACACACAATCTCAGGTGCGTTTTTGAACCAGGCAGGTAATCACACATGGCAAGTAGGATGTCCAGGAACCTGGGGTTCCAGCACCACTACTCACCTGCAGCTGGAAGTGGCCATGTGAAAGGGAAGAGCTGGTGTGGTCTGCTGTATATCAGAATATTGAGACATTAAAACGCTCTTTTGGCTGGAATCCATGAAAGAAAGTTAGAAAATGGGAAAATTGATACTTGTTTGGGCACAGCTGAAAATGAAGAAGGCTATGTTTATTTACCTCCCTTAGCTTTTCTTTCTCTACATTTTTACCGTGCATACATTTTATCACAGGATACTGAGCATTGCCCTGTGTCCTTGCCCTCCAAGATTTTATAATTCATGGGATAAAATATCTACCACACAAACTAAAAGATCTTTCATATAACAAAATGAGATGACGTTTGAAATTATTAGTATGGTACCTAGTACTTAGTAAGTGCTCAGTAAATGGTACCAACTACTACTCTTAACATTACTAATACCAATTAATATGTGGTAAGTTCCTTGTGAGCAGTTAAAAATGGAGTTCTTGGGAATTTGAAGGCTGACAGCAGTCAGTGAAGTTTCAGGGAGGGAGGAGCCTTAAGTTTGGCCTTCATGTTAAGAACAGGCATTTCATGCAAAAGGAACAACAGCCAAAGCAGAGAGATGGAAAAGTCTTTTGGTATTTAGTGCAAAATAGAGCAGTTTGCCTACATGTCAGCTACAGGTAAAGATGAAAACTGAGGGCAAGTCTGGAAAGCAGATCAGAGCCAGAGAGGAAGTGCCAGGCTGTGGTGTCTGGGCTTCCTTCTGCAGGCAGTGGGCAACCTTGAAGCCTCAGAGGTCTTTAAGCCGGAGAGTATAAAGGATTGAGGGAAATAAAAGCAGTTTTTTTTCATCTAGATATCAAATATTAAGTCACCTGTTCTTACATTTTCTTTGTGCTTTTTCTTTTAGTAAAAAATTATTTCATGGAATTCACATTTACTCTAGTCTTATTTTCCTAAACAATTGAATTAGAAATTTGTTTAAGAACAGCATAATTAACAGTTCTTAATTAATTAAGAACTATTGTTTCTTAAGAAGTTGCCCCTCTCTAAACAACCCCCAGGACAGCTTCTTTCACTGGAGTCTGAAGATCAGCTCTGCTTCCAGCATGGCCAGCATTCCCGCAGCCTTGGGAGTACACTTTTCCTTACTTGGCCCTGGTTTACACTAGATGGAATCCAGCTTCCCCAAAGAGCCAGACCCTGTGCAGTCTGTCAGCAGCATCTGCTGTTACCTACAATGTGCCATGGGTTGTGTGGGGCATCATCAGACACATCTCAGGAGAACATTAGCAGAAACCAAATCTATTTTTCTTTGAAAACAGTGTCTATAACTGACTTCACATAATCTTTGGTGTGGGAAGAAAATTAAAAACAAAAAAAAATTTTCCTCAAAAGGGAAAAGAGATCAAACAGCCTCCCTAGAGCAGGGTGAGTTAATTTCACATGGCCAAAGCACTGCTCTTCCATTACCATTTCTAAAGGCACGAAAATGAGGAATTTTTCCTCATGAATTTGTGTAGATGCCCAATATCTCTCTGAAATACTCTAATGAGACATTTGCTTGTAGAATCCCAAGCATGTCTCTTTAACTTACCATTGGAGCACCCCCAAATACTTATGTGATAGCAAATTAGCCATAAAATTGGTTCCACTGGCAATGACAGTCAGAGGACCAACACTTTAGTCTAAGCCTTTGCTTTTCCTGAGCCCGGATCTCTAATTGGGCCATATATCATTCTTGCAAAAGGTTGGCAACATGCTCTGGGAATTTGCCCTCCCTTCAGCTTTAGGTAAGGGTAGCCTGCCACATTGAAACTTTGTTGATGCAAACTGTTTTCAGAGCTGTTGTAACCTCCTCCGTGTTGCCATGCCACCTGCTCAGTTCCACCAGCCCCAACTTCAGCTGATTAAACCTCCTTAGATACAGAGTAGGGTTAGAACCAGAGCTTCCTGATTTCATCATCATTCCAGTGCCTGGGAGAGAGAGGAAGGGAAAGAGCCTGAGCTAAGTGGGAGGCCCTGTGCAGGGTAAATTGTATATACTGATATTCCTTTTAATCCTCACAGTAATATAGTAAGGTTAGAAATCATATCTCAATTTTAGAGGTGAGAAATCAATGCCAAAAGGGATTAAGTAATTTGCTGAAGGCTGCCCAGAAATTTTAGTCCAGAATCAAGGGCCTAGGCTTTTAGCCAGAAGAAAAAGAATAGACGGGCAAAATTATAATCAAGGCCAATAGAAGGATAGCAGAGAAAAGGCAGTAGTCACAAGAGGTAACTGGCACTTTTTAAAACAAAGGCAAAGGGCCCATGGTCGATGATTAATTTTAAAATAGAAGTTAGTAAATATAATGGGTCTGCTATTAAATTTTTTAGAATCATTTAAAAATAAAATATGAAATTTCATAAAAAGGGTTATGAAATGAATTAAGAACACATGCCCAAGTGTCTGGTGCTGCTAAAATCGCTCTACGCCCCATCCTAGGTCCTATTATACAGCAGTTTTATTTTAGATGGCATTTAATGAGCATTTACTATCTTCTAGACACTATTTCAGGCTCTTCACTTACATAAACTCATTGAATTCTCTACTTGTCATGTGGGGTATATGTATACACTATTATCGTGGCCATTTTAAAGATGAGGAGACTGAGACACAAAGGGGTGAAGTGATATGTCCAAGATCGCACAGCTAGGAAATACAGGCTGATTGAACCCAGGCGTGCGGCGCTAGAGCCGGAGCTCTTACCTGCCATGCTTACTGCCACCACACTAGGGGCTCCAGCCCCATTCCCATCAGTAGGTAAGACAAAGGATCAGAAGAGGACATCAACACTGCTACATACAATTACAGTTTTCCTGATTTAAAAATTTTGAAATGCCATCCTTATAGAGGCAATATGCAGGAGATCAAGTGGCCTCTCATGTAAGATCCCCTATAGATATGCCCTTGTATCTGAACCAACAGTGAGCAACACTACAGCCAGGCCTGTCTCCAGAGACTTGTCTCCTCCCCATCTATTACTTGCTGCCCCCAAAGACATCCCCACAAGTTCCACTGCCTCTGGATTTATCCTATGCAAAAGTTGATACAATCACCTCTTTCTTAATTCCTTTAGCAGAAACTAAAATTCTAGGAGGAAATGCTCATTTTCACTATATACATTGGGTTGGCCAGAAAGTTCATTTGGTTTTCTCTGTAAGATGGCTCTAGTAGCACCTAGTTAGTTGTCTTTAATTTCATTTGAAACAATTTTATTGTATTGGATTGTGGAAGCTGTCATATCAGTGTGCATTTAAAAAAACTTATCAAAATTGGCGAATTTTTGTGTAGCCATTTTAATATTGAAGATGGAAGAAAATAGGCAACATTTTCAGCATATTATGCTTTATTATTTCAAGAAAGGTAAAAATGCAACTGAAATGCAAAACAAATTTGTGCAGTGGGTGGAGAAGGTGCTGTGACTGACTGAATGTGTCAAAAGTAGTTCGCAAAGTTTCATGCTGGAGATTTCTCACTGAACAATGCTCCATGGTCAGTTAGACCAGTTGAAGTTAATAGCAATCAAATCAAGACATGAACTGAGAGGAATCAACATTCTACCACATGGGAGATAGCCAACATACTCAAAATATCCAAATCAACAATGTTATTGGTGAAAATGAAACATGTGTCTTTTATTTTATGGAAAAAAAAAACTAAACAGACTTTATGGCCAACCCAATAGTTCTGAAAAGAACAGTTGGTTTTGGTGAGTGTGAGTTGGTACCTTTCCTCTGTGCTTTCCTACCCACCTGAGCCTATTGTGGCCATGATAACTCACTGGATTACTTGCCTCTCTCATCTATGATGAGCATGTCTTCATTATTTTTATCCCCAGATCCTAGCCTAGTGGCTGGCCCATTATAAGCACTCACTATTTGTTCAATGAATTATAACTTTTATCAGTTAAGACTCTTCCTATTCTTCTATTTTAGATGAAATTTCTTTAAACTAACTAATTCCCGTAGCCAGGGAATGGCAGAAGACCCTCTGTCAACTCCCATGGTCTTTCAATATCAGCATCCTCTCTGCTTCTAGCCCCTTCGTCCACATGGACACAGAACTGGTTATGAAAAACGATGCACCTCCGCTAAGTGTTTTGTAATCCAAGTAAAATATTCTGCTAATTTAGAAGGAGTTATTGATGAGGAAGGGGAGTCACATCTTGAAACCTGGGAGATGTCCCACTAACTCTCTGCATTTCTCTGCCCACTCTATGAAACAATAAATAATTTCATTACCTGGTCCCACCTCCTACAGAAAGTTCCAACCACACCAAACTCCTCAAGATTTCACAGTCCACCTTCATGCTTCTCCCTTCCTCTGGCTCCCCCAATTCAGTTTTTCAAAATTACAATAATGATAACCTTCCTCTATTGCTACAAAGTCTAATGTGGCTGCAGATGGACAGTTTTGTGTTCCTAGTGCAGAGACATCACTGAGGAAAAAACGATAGCCAACATTTTCGAATACTTACTGTGTGTCAGGACCTATTATAAATTCTTTATAGAAATACATTATTTTATTTAAACTGGCTTACAGAGGTTAGGTAATGTGTTCAAGGTCACAGAACTAATAAGTGGCGGACAGAGTCTAGACACTCATATTCATCCTATTCTAAAGCCTTTACCCCTAAGCACCTGGAGCATAGTGCCACCGTGCTACCTTGCAAACTACCCTTCAGTCATCAGAGCCCTTTGGAAACATCGCCCTCCATTTCCTACTTTCCTATAATCAAAGGAACAGTCAATAGACAAATATGGAAGAAAATATAGATTCTCAAAGTGAGTTCAACAACACCATAGAAGTTCCTTCTCAGGGGGGACATTCGAGACCCCTAACAGGGCAGAAGATGAGAAAGAAGGAACTGGTTGACATTCCCTGCAGTAGTTTTAAATGGAGCCGTCTAGACTGGGACAGACGCTTAATGAGCTCTCCTCTAAAAGGGAACCAAAATACTGCTCCAGCAATTTGTGCCTTGTGGACTTCAAGTCTGAATGAGAACCTCCCTCCTGCACACACATGCACACCCCCACACTCTAGTACCACTAGACAATGTGTTTTGATTTAGTTTGCATTAGACAGGTTTACTGCAATGAGAATTCAGGGAAGGGGAGAGAGGTGCTTAATGTTTCTTCTTGTTAAGATGCTTTGTGTAGCAAGAACGATTCATTTTCCTAATAGCTACAAATTTTTTTTTGTTACAGAGGTTCACCGGATAGAGATGGAATTGTAAGTATTTAAACGATCATTTTCAGTAGGTTTGCACTTTAATATAAGCCATGGTTAAGTTTCTTAAAGCCCCATTTTTTTCCTATAGGGAACAAATAGCTTAAATGATTTTTCAGACCTCTCATTGCTATAATTTTCTGTAGTAATTGCATGGGACATAAATGCAGTTTTGATCATATTAAATTTATTTATGGCATTCACCTAAAGCCCTGCCTCAGGTTAGGCAAGCAAACTAGTCATCAGTATGGTGGGTCAAAAACCAGGCAGTTCCTGCAGGGGCTGCTACCATCAACTGTTATTTCATTTCCAATTTAATGATATAAAAACTCATTATGTGAGAATGTTTTTCTCCAACAGAGGCCGCAAAGTCATAATGGAGCTGAGATCCAATAAAACTGAAAGAAGCTTTTCCCCCTTCATAGTTGAGCTGCAGATACATTTTCTATATTAAATTCACAAGCAGGGAATGGTCTCAAAACCACTTATGCCTGAATTTACAGCCCGAAGGAGGAAAGTGTGTCCACCAAGGGTTTAGATTTAATAGGAACTCTGACTCCTTGCTGGTCCCCAGATTTCTCGATTTTTAAAGAAGTCTGTGGTGCCTTGGCTTGGATTTATCTGAGTTGTGCTTATGGGAGTCTGTACCCAATTCTAAAATGACTTCCTTCAAATCTAAATCAGATGCCTATTCAGAAGGTTCAAAAGAACAGCTGTTACTGAAAAAGAGGACTCACATTAGGCTCATTGGGCTGGAGTGGGAACTAAAATAAACCTGGTGGTTAAAAATATTTTTTTGAAAAATCACCCTTTATAGTATTTTACCTCCATTGGGGTGTTAATTGCAGGTATAGCAGGTTCTCTCCCACGTTTGACTCAAGATTTCTAGCTTTGGGGTGCCTGTAGCATTCATGTAGTTCTTGCCATGAAATGTTAAAGAAAATAGACTGAAATTTACCAGACATTGGGTAACACTATAATCAAGGCTCTATTCAGCAGGGGAAAAAAAAGACCCAGAAGACTCAGCTTCTCCTCACCTCTTGCTTCTGGCTCAGAGCCCTCTCGTTAACTCTGTCTCAGGTACTCTCTGCTTCTGTGTCATCTCTTTGCTTCTGTCTGGGTCCCCTCCCTGGGTTCTCTTGTCCCCTCCATTCCAACTTCCACAAGGCTCTGTTAGCTATCCTCTGCTTTCTCTCCCTGCTGCTCCCAGGCCGGATTGCTATTTCTTGCTTCTTTCCCTCTGCCACTCTGAGTCTTGTCCATTCTCCTTTTTCTGAAGCCCCTCCCACCCACCTGCCCATTGTCTGTGAGGTCCCATTGCCACCTCAGTGTTCTCTGCTCTTCTAGGGACCACCAGTTTAAATTTCTGGTAGAATATGCACCCAGCTGCCTGGTACATTGCGAGCATGGAGTGAGTACGTGCTGCATTGATGAGCCTGGCCGTGATTCTGCAGACTTGTCCACTCTGGCTCAGGGCTTTGTACTGGAGTTCCCCAAGTTCTCCTTTACCACCGCCATTCCAAGTCATATAAAGTTATTTGTCAGTGCTTGTACCCTCTTTGTTTCTCAATTGGAAATACCATAAATATCCCTGGTCGTGATTATTAGGAAAGGGGAATTATTTAATTTTGATTTCTCAGGAAATAATGCAGACCCATTGGAAAAAAGCTACATTCAAATTAATGCTAGTTCTCCCAAACAGGATGTGCAGCTTCCTAGGTAATTGGAAGTTATTATCCAGATGCTAGGTTTACTATTTGGAAATGTTCCCTAGGTTTTCCCCACTAACAGTGGTCACCAAATTTGAAAACTCCTGGTCATACCAGTGCCATAGGAGTCCAAGTTGCTGTTTGCATTCAGTCATGAGAGACCTGAACCTGATTTTCTTTCAAATTCAGATTGATTACTTTAAAACCTTTTGTGTGTGGACCTGCTTTCTTTTTGCATGGCTGATTTAGCTTTCAAATTATTGTCTTTGGGATGTCTGGAGTTGAAATTTATGGTTTCCCGGACGTAGTTCTACAGACTATAGGTGGTAGTGCACCTACTTACTGCTTGTAAATGACTTAGTCAGCACAGAGCGACACAATAGGTTTAATGTGCTTAAGTGTATTTCAGTTTCTCAAACTCCAATGAAGCCCATCTCTGGTGACAATGCTTCTCCAGTTGTGTCTACAGAGGTTTCATGGCAGGGTTCCATGTAGGAAGGTGGACTTGCCTTGTTCCCCAAATGGCTGAAGGTGCCTGTCCTCTGCAAAACTGTCTGTCATGGTGCCTGTGAGTTCAGACAGCTGGTGTTACAATACATTCTAACCCAAAGACAGACTCTAATCACGTAGGATACACTTTAACTTTTTCCTAAGCAGTTTAGATTTTCTTCTAAGCATAGACTGGGAACATCGTCTCTGCTCATCCTGAGCAGGAATGCAGGAAAGGGCCCAGATTTGGAGCTGTTCACTGTGTGTGTGATGTGTATTAATGACCCTCAGGAAGGCTTTTATCTAGGGTAAAATACAGTAGAGATAGGCCTTTCATACTTCTATTAGAAATACAAGCACTTTTATTCAGACTTACTGTGTCCTCTACCTGTAAATTAAGTGCTGGCTGAATGAGGACTAGACCCACATAATCCCTAGTGCCTGGGATGCATCTTCCTCCTTCTTTCTTCTTCTCCTGGCCTTACTACACTGGCCCACTGAATAGAGCCTCATTATGGCCCCAAAGTCCACTCTTTGTTTAAGGAACCCTGCAACATTGGTATGGAACCCTGCAACCTTCCATGGTATGTTTGCTACTCTATGTGATTCTTTATATATGTCTTGAAGAACAAACAGATCCTTTAACAACTTTTTCTACATGAAAACAATCAATTGCAGCAGCCCAGCCCACAGGAACCACCCTACAGTAACAAAGCAGGGTATGCGGGAAGGAGGGAAAAAAATTTCTTTAAGGGAACAGATTTCAGTTTAAAATTTCCAAGGGATTATGTAGAAACAATGAGTAAAATCCCAGTTCGAAACTTGAAGAAAATAGTAGCATTTATTTACTCCACTTAAGAAGAGTCTTTTTTAGTTATTTCCAAATTACTTTTTGAATAACCTGGGGCCAATTTTTAAATCAACCATGTAGACTCTATATACTGATGTCTGAATATACTTTTAAAGAGTGATCAGGCATAAAAGATATGTGTTTCCTTTGAGACAAAGGAAATATATTCAGATTTTAAAAATATTTATTTATAAAAAATATTTGGCTCGAACATAAGCATGACCATACCAATTGAGTAATCATTTGTTAGGATAAGCATTATCTTAGTAACGTTAGGAATTTGGCACGACCTTGGCTTGTGGGAAACAGTGTACTTGACCAAAGGATGTGGAGTCAGGGGTGCTGATCTTGGCCCAGGCTATGCAACAACTTTGTCCAATATGGCAGCCACATGCAGCTCTTTAAAATTCAGTTTCTCAATCACACTGCCACATGCCAGGTATTCCATGGCCACTTTTGGCCAGTGGCCATCGTATTGGACAGCACACATGTAGAACATTGCCATCTTCCCAGGCAATGCTCTTGGACAGTGTGTTCTATAGGATTATTGGCAAAGTGAGTCAAGTCAACCTCAGTGGCAGAAAGATAATATTTAGGCAGTACATCCTGAATCTTGAATACTTCTCACCTGCAGATCACTATGTGGCCATGAGCTGACATGGGAAAACTCCCAGTGGAAACTGAGGACTTTGATGAGTGTATGATTAAACACAATTATTACTGCCTCTGTTGATTTAGCCCATGATATCATCTGAAAACAGAAAATAAGCCTGACCAAAGTAAGATACCTATTAAAACAAGATTAACACTGCTGTGAGCCTTAATTGTCTTTAACCCTTTCAGTACGAGCGCTCTTTCCGCCGCGACACTCCGGCTTGTACGAGGTGAGCCATTGTGAGCCATTGTATGGGCGCCAGATATATCCGGTGCTCGTCCACACAGGTCATCAGATGGGCGCCGGATGTATCCGGCGCTCTTACCGAAAGGGTTAAATAATAATCCTACATTCAAGTAATAAAGGTTACTTATGCAAAGTATTGAATTTTGGAACACATGCAAAAGAGAAAAGTAAAATAATGTGTAACTCCAAGGGAAAAAAAATCACTGTTTATATGTTGGTGAATAGCCAATATTGCTTGTACTATTAAGCCTTGTTTTTAAATATTTCCCCACTTCACTTATCTTCTTCTTTGCATCTTCAAAGTTTTCCAATTGAAAATCAATAGAGCCATTATCTTCACTGTTACTATCATGAGCTACGTTTGTGTAAGTGGCGAAGCCAGGAGAATTGTTTCTTTCTTGGGGTTTACCAGAAGAACTTCAGCCAGACTCTGTCTACCATTAACTCGAAAATTTCCACTTGTGAAACCAAATATATTTGTAAGAATTCACTAGCACAAATGAGGCCAAATAGCTAATTTCTCTAATGAAGCTGTGTATGTGTGTGTTTTGAATACCTATTGCCAAAAGGAAGGTATTTTGTTAGGGTTAGTATTTGTGTTTAGAATGTTCTTATTTTAAAAGAAAAAAATTTTCTTAGGTCTTGCTTCTTCATCTCAATCTTTTATTGGTTTCCATGGAAACAGGGAAATGTTCACTTAACTCAGATCTAGAATATTCAGAAAATTCAGGAATTTTTTATCTACAACGTTGGATCTATATTGTCAGGAAAAGAAACACACATTTGTTCATCTAAACACATCACCTATCTTGGTTTTGAAGAACATCGTATGGAAAGAAATTATCATGGAGGCAAAATATAGAACTGAAAATTCTGAACTCAGTAATTTACTGGTACCCACTCTCTTTGGATTTTAGATAATAATCCTTTGCGTTGAAGAATTGTTTAAGAACTAAAAGGTCCTAATAGTAGTACTATACTGATCACAAAATTTATGAGTGTAGTTCTTTGGGATCAACTTAAGTTCATTTGATTCCCATTATTATAAGTTAAGTTTGTGTGTTAAATTTATTATATATACTGTCTAAGAAGGATTTGGAGAATTTTGCAAAGACATTGCAAACAAATTGGTAAGGTAGGAATTAAAAAAGAAATCAAACATGGCAAAAAGAAAAGAGGAACCATGCCCATTGCCCATGGAAGAGATTTTTTGTTATTAAGCTGGCACATTATTTAATGGACCACGTCCTCAACAATAGCTTTGTAGCTTATGCAGGTGCAAAGTTGATGTTACCGGTTTTTAAAACAACCTTTGCTCAAAGTAGAAAGAATGTCAGTGAAGCACCGATTCAATGAAGACAATTATGTGGGAAAGTTAAAATGTTGTAGTCTGAGTACATAGTCCTTTTCAGGAGCAGGAAAAAGGAGGAGGGACACAAGGCCTATGTTCCTGGGTTCGGGTCTGTGGAAATACTGGCAGAGTTCTTGCACTTGTGAATGCTAGAGCAGTGGTAACACATAGGGAAGACAGAGGGCTGGAACGTATTATCTGTTCCTTACACACTCTTCGCCCTTACTAAACTGTTGGTTCTTAGAATGCCCAGTCAACATTCAGTAAGTATTAATCAGTGATGATGGTACTGCGTTACCTCTGATATGGTTTTCTACTGGTCCTATATGCAAACATGAAAAGCTTACTTCTCCCGCCTATTCGTCAAATTGTGTTAGCTGTTCACATTGTGGTCCAAGTGGCCTTCATTTGTGATTGCAAAATTAGAGGTCCTGTCTTCAAGCCTCTTGTGTCATCATCTAATGTGTTGTCCTGGGATCTGCTAGTGCTCAGTGACATACCATTGCTCTCTATGTGCCAAATTCCGGAATGCTGTTGAATGAACCTTCCATTACCAACTTAATTTGTGTTTCTGTCCTTTGCTCACAAAAAGTAGAGAATCCATCCTGACTCGTGTGGTTCAGTGGGTTGGGCATCCTCCCACAAACCAGAAGCACCGGTTTGATTCCCAGCCAGGGCACATGCCTGGGTTGTCAGCCAGGTCCCCAGTGGGGGATGTGCAAGAGACAACTGATTGATGTTTCTCTTGCACATAGATGTTTCTCTCCCTCTCTTTTTTTCCTCCCCTTTCCTCTCTTTAAAAATAAGTAAATAAAATAAGTAAATTTTTTTAAAAAAGTATTTAAAAAGTATAGAATCCGAGCCCTGGCTGGTGTGGCTCAGTGGATTGAGTGCCAGCCTGCGAACCAAAGGATTGCTGGTTCGATTCCCACTCAGGGCACATGCCTGGGTTGCAGGCTAGGTCCCTAGTTGGGGGCACATGAGAGGCAACAACATATTGATGTTTTTCTCCCTCTGTTTCTGCCTCCCTTCCCCATCTCTAAAAATAAATAAATAAAGTTTTTAAAAAGAAAAGTATAGAATTCTAGTAATTTCCCTTTGGATGAGGCAACATCTTTGCTCAAGTGCTGTTGCCATATATCATGGTTGTGTTAGGGGCCAAAATAGAACTTTAAGATAGTCCAGAGAGAGTAATGCTGATGTCCAATCATCTTGCAATGATGAGTGTTCATGGGAGCACAGGACACATGGATGGGAGACATCCATGATTAATCCTGATTCTATTTTAATAGTTTATTCAGAAAAACCACTTGTAAAGAATATCAACACTATTTTTAATACCTAGGAGCTGAATTAACTAATTTGTAGCTGATTTCCTTTATCAAGGGGTTGACTAGGAAAAAATTGAGTCACTATTAGAAAAGCTAAAAGCTTAGTTAACAATTTAGATGAATACTCTTTGGATATGTTGGGAACTACCTGCATATGAGAGCAACATGGAAGTCAAAATGTTTTCATTTAAATATATATATCTGGTTTTATCCACTGAAAGTATAGAGGATCTAATTATAATGTAGGTGCTTCTAATTCTTTGGTAACTGCATGAAATTTGAGCAGCTAGTAGTTGATATCCCATGCTTAGGTGTCCCGCAGCCATCTGTGAAGTAAGTGTGTGAGCTCTATTAGGCAGCATCCCAGCGGCTCGATTTACTACTCAGTTACACCAATGCACTTGCTCGGTAGGCTGCTCTAATTTGTCTTTCCAGTCCTGGATTTTGATCGCTCTTGCTAACTAAAGATGAGAGTTAAGTATTCTTTATTCCTTTCTTGTTTCATTCAAATGTTTCTCTTCTAAATTTATTTTCAAATTTATTACAGAAGAAAAGCAATGGGGCACCAAATGGATTTTATGCGGAAATTGATTGGGAAAGATACGTGAGTATCAAGATTTTTTTTTCATTAAGTATTTCAGAACTTGAAAATGAATTGAGGCATTCTTGCATTTAAAATAGAACCTAGAAATAAGTGAACACACCATCTCATCAGGAAGTACTTGACATGATTTACATGGTATAGAATTTAAAAGCACTAGAGGCTGTTGGATATGAGTTCAAGACCTAGCCCCTCCACCAGTCAGCTGTGCATGGCTTTGGGATAGTTGTTTGCTTAGCCAGAAAAAATTAAGTTAGTAGCTACTTTGTAGCATTGTTGCAAGGATTTAATGCACTAATTACTTGCTCATAAATAATGTTATAAGAGAAGCCATGAGGTATTAAAAAAGGGCGATTTTTTAAAATTAATTCTTTTTACCTACAAGGACTCTTATTATAATTTTCTAGGATTCTTCAATATGCATGAATGTGGTACTCTAAGCAAACTAGAAGTAAGATAATTAAAACACCAGATTACTCATCAAGCACTACTGTGCTTGCTACTGCCGCATCTAGCACACACACTCTATACTCCCGTGCTGTCCCTGATCAGTGTGTAAGTGCTTAACTGAGGCATAACTTTCCTCAAATTTCTTTAGTCCTATAAACTAATAAGGCCACATAGGAATTGCTATTATAATTATTAGTACATTAGATACAGTTAGTAATTGTATCTAAGTAATAAGAAGAAACCCCTCTAAGTAATAAGAAGAGTTTTATTCTTAATACATTATATTATCTTGCTTTTGGCAGGGAGGGGAGAAGAGGAGGGATGGCCTCAGGGAGGATAAGACCTTTAAGCAAAGCCCTCAAGTATAAGCTGGAGTTGACTGGCTGACCTTTTGAGGGAAGAGAAGTCCAGGCAGAGAGAATGGCATTTATGAGGACCCTGAACTGGGAGGGAAGAAAACTTGAAGCATTCAAATCCTGAAAGTTAACAGTGGGAAGAAGGCCTTGTGACTGAGAGGGATCAGGGAAGAGAATCTCAGCCTGAGGCTAGGGAGAGGGTCAGGAGCCACTGCAGGGGCTGGTGGGCTACACCCAGGCACTGGGCTTTTATTCTGAATGCAGTAAGAAGCCAGGGACAAGTTTTTAGCAGGGAAGTGACCTTAATACTCCTTAATAAGTGACTCATATTTGAAAAGAAAAAGAAACTTAAACTGAGTACTGAAGAAGGACAAGAGGGAAACTATAAACAAAGGTGGCTTTTCCTTGTATTCAGGCCCTCTTCTCTCCCCAAGGTCATGGCACTTTTGTTGCTTTGGTGACTCCAAAACCTCTGCCTCCAGCTCTGTTCTCTCTAACTTCCAGGCCTATTACCTCACTTTCAAGAGGGCCACCCTTGAACCCTTCTTCACCTTCTCCCCCACACCCCACAACCTCCCCTGCACTGTAGGGTTTTGTCACAAATACCTGGGGTCAAGGAGCAGGTCTGCCATTTGCTGGGTAGATTCCTTGAGAAATGACATCTGATTTCTCTTAATCTCCTTGGTGAATAGAATAATTCTTTCTACATATGATTATTATGAAGGTTCAATGAAATAAAGTGTGGGTCATAGTGCTTATAATAGTAACTAAAATATGATAACTAATTCTAATCATGCAAACTGTCTTTTCTCTTTCCTGTCTTTTTCCTAAAAATGTTAGTTGTCTGCTGTTACAATTAGTTCAGCCAGGAGCACCAGCAGTCTCCTAGGATTTCAGGGTAGAAATCTTGGAGTTTTATTGACCCTTCCCTCTCCTTTTTATCCTATAATAGATCTGTTAACAAGAACTAAAAATTTGTCCTTCCAAATGTCCTTGATTCATACCTTCCCACCATCTCCAACTTTGTCTATATTCTTAGCACATCTTATTGGCATAATGCAAGTATTTTGAATTAGTTTTCATTTCTCCATTTTCTTCTGTGCCCAGTCTATCCTGAAGTGTACTTCCTGAACACCTTAAGATGCTTCTTTCAGCATGTCCTCCCCTGACTGAGAAGCTGCAGTAGCTATACCAAGTCTGAAATCTGCCCCCAGCGTGTTGGCCACCCATGGTCTTATTTCCCATTGCCTCTCACTGCCTAGCTTCTTTTCCAGTCACGCCATCCGAATAATACTGTTGGTTTCTGCCTTGGGGTCTCAGTGTAGGCTCTTCCTCACCAGCAAGCCCCTTCTGCCTTCTCCCTCTATCCCAAAAGGAACGTGCCGATCCCTGATTCTTTCAGCCTCACCTCTTCCTTCAGACTCCTATCACTGATGTCTTGTTTTTTGTGTTGTTTTTTTTTTTTACTTTTTGCCTACCAAAATACATTTCAACTTTCCAAAGGACAAATAATCTTCATTTTATATCCCTTCATGTTGCTTAGCACCGTCCTTTGCTTACAGAAAATGCATGATAAGTTCTCTCTGAATATTTCCTTTCATTGACCATTGTTGATTCCTAGTTTGTTTTCCCAGTAGTAAAGACTCCCCAAGTACCCTTGAGTAAATATCTAAACATATACTGCTGAGCATTCACTTCAAAAAATTAAAATCCTTATCTCCAAAAATAAGAGACATGTTTATATCCATAAGTAGAGTGCTCTGGAAGGAAAATGAGTAATTCCTTGATTATTGTCAGGGTAATAATGGCATTCTGCGCGTTTGTATTTTATAGAACTCACCCGAGCTGGATGAAGAAGGCTACAGCATCAGGCCTGAGGAACCCGGCTATATCCTTTCTTTCTTTTTTTTCTCTTTTAATGTTCATTTTGTCTCATAAAGCAGTATTATAAATTCAGGTTTTAAAAAGGTTTTGAAATAACCCAAGCTTCCCAAATCCTGTTCTACGATATTAGCGATGAATAAAGAGCACAGAGAAAGCCTGATCACTAGCAAGCAGGCATTTGGCCTTGATCTATTCATAGAAAAGAGGAAGGGAAAAGAGAAAAATGTGCTGAAAAACACTTGTATAAATTGTGGATACTGGGTTGTCTGCTAAAGCCTGATGTGACAGTGTCATTTATCATGACTGGCGAATAGCTGTGACTTGTGCTTCCCCCACAAATCATCTCGGGGCAGAACAGGTCACACTCTGAAGCACTTAAAACTCATCGCAAATCGTCCATTAGATGACTTTCCTCTCTCTGTAGAGGGCTTGTCAATGTGTGTACTGAGTGTGACACACCGAACATCCAACTGCAGCAAAGGTGTAGCACATTATCACCATTGCTCCTTGAAATTCACCATCCTTAATCATGTTCCAAGGGAAGGTGAATAAATTCTAACCCTTGCCTGATTTACTCTTTCACTTGTTTGTTTTGCTTTGATTTGCTGCCACCTTAAGGATATTTTTGCTACCTCTAGGTGCAACCACTCTTGTCTTATACTCATCATTGCCTTACAGTAGAAGAAGGAGTTATGTATCTTTAACTGTGTTCTACCTACCAAAGGAAAGCACTTTTATTCTTCAAGTGAATCAGAAGAAGAAGAAGAATCACACAAGAAATTTAATATCAAGATTAAGCCATTGCAATCTAAAGACATTCTTAAGAATGCTGCAACTGTAGATGAACTGAAGGCATCGATAGGCAACATTGCACTTTCCCCATCACCAGTGGTGAGTGGTTTTCTATGTCAAGCTTGGCTGAGGTTGACCAGAGAGCTGTGTTCTGCCTATAGGATTAAGTAGAGCAGAAACTCCTTAAACTGAAGGCTGCATGTGATCATCATTTTATGAACTCTATGAACCATGAACGGTTCCTTCTAGCTTTAGAAAGTTATGCTCAGTTTACATTGCATT
>VMDR010009511.1:0-33239 GCA_007922815.1 Macrotus californicus
CAGAAAATGTGTGCATGAAGCCTGTCCACATAGAAAACATGTGTGTGAAGCATGTCTGCACAGAAAACCTGTGTGAAGCTTGTCCACACAGAAAACGTGTGTGTGAAGCATGTCCGCACAGAAAACATGTGCATGAAGCATGTCCGCACAGAAAACGTGTGCATGGCTGCTCACCGCACCATCACTCACAAGAGCCAGAGGGGGAGGCCAGCCGCACGGCCCTGCACTGGTGACCGGGAACGCAGAGTGAGCCCCGTCCATGCCATGCAGTGTCACTCAGCAACACAGCAAAAGGGAAGTGCTGACAGAGGCCGCCATGTGGATGAGCCTTGAAAACGTTCCGGTAAGTGAAAGAAGCCAGCCACCAAAGGCCACATGTTCCATGATCCCACTCACATGACACGTCCAGAATAGGCAGACCCCCAGGGATGGACGAGTGGCTGCCTGGCCGGGTGGGGTGGGGGTGGGCATGCCAGCTGACGGGTCCAGGGCCTCTTGCTGGGGTGGTGAAAACGTCCTAGGACCGATGGTGGTGGGTGCGCGTCTCAGAGGACAGTAAAGACCACAGACTGGGCACTCTAAACTGCACCTGAGCTGTTTGAAACATAAAAGGTGCCCCGAACGCACCTTCACACAGTAAGGCAAAGCGCCACTTTTTCTCTGGGGGCAGAAATCCCCTCCACGTGGAAGCCAGGAAACAAATGTGAGTTGGAGCTGACTGGCACCGGCCCACAGGCCGTGTTGCGGGAAGCAGGTGCTGAACACACAGGGCCGTCCAGAAAGGACGGGAGGGTGCCCAGGGGCCACCCAGCTCTTGTCCTTCGGGCCTCTGGCTGGGCCGTGGGGAAAGCAGGCGGTGAAAGCTGAGGCTGTTCGCTCCACACAACACACCCGCTGACACTTTTTAATGGAAGTGACGCGAGTCTGCGAGCCTCGCGTGCCCAGGTCTCTCTGCAGCTGAGCGGCGTGGTGGCCCCAAGAGAACGTGCGCTGCTCAGACTCGGAGACTGAGGAGAGCCCGCTGCGCTGCTGCTGGGACTCGGGAAGTGCCCCCTACTGCCACCCCTGCTGGGTGGAAGAGCAGAAAGAAGACAGCAACACCAGAACCCCAGGAGAGCTCAGTAAGCACACCGGGCTGCAGCCGGTCCCGACACGAAGGCCCTATGTGCAGAGGCGGGAGCCACAGGAGAGCTGAGATGTGGGGCAGCCGAGTCCCCACTCCCTTTGCTTGCTCTCCTTCAGCTAAGTAGCAATCAAGTCCACATTTTTCCAATTTGGGGCCATTCCAGAGGATGCGTCACACCCCCAACGCTGGTTCCTGTGTTCTTCCCTAACCCCCTCCAGCCTCTATGCCGAGATCTTGACGCCCCCCCAAATAACAAAACAGAACACCCTCACCCTGGCTGGTGTGGCTCCGTGGATTGAGTGCCTGCCTGCAAACCAAAGGGTCGCTGGTTCGATTCCCAGTCAGGGCACATGTGAGAGCCAGGACCCCAGCAGGGGGCACAGGAGAGGCAACTACACACTGATGTTTCTCTCCCTCTTTCCTTCCCTTCCCCTGCCCTCTCTCTAAAAGTAAATAAATGAAATCTTTTTTAAAAAAATAAATTAAAGAAGAAAAGAAAAAAGAACACCTTCGCTTACACCCAGCACTCCAAACTCAATTTCATCTTGGTACAACTTTATTTGGAAAAGTTTCAGGAATAAAAATACACCCTT
The DNA here is from genome assembly GCA_007922815.1 of Macrotus californicus. Lineage (NCBI taxonomy): Eukaryota > Metazoa > Chordata > Mammalia > Chiroptera > Phyllostomidae > Macrotus > Macrotus californicus. The sequence continues at coordinate 1,720 of VMDR010009511.1, forward strand.
TTTTATCTCAACAAATGACTGGTCTTCCTGATGGCCCTAGGCCACTTCTACTCGGAATGAGCATGTCATTCTCCTGCAAGTAAAGTGGCCGGCACACTGAAACGCAGCCCGTCATCGGGCAGACCGGGCTCAGTGCTTCTATTGGTCGAACACTGACCCATCCAGCACCAATGCAATTGCTCATCAAGTTCCTTCACGGGGCTGGGGGCGGCCCCTCATCCTCAGCCCACCCTCACACTGTCTCTTCACCAGCAACTCAGGTCCCCTGAAAACAACGCGTCTGTTTTTCTGCCCCGGCACGTTGCACACGCCCTATCAAGAAGTGATCAGGAAACGTCAGCCTAGGGAGAGGATTCAACAAGGTGTTAACACAAAATGATCTGCAAAGCTGAAGCCCTTTCATTCCAGAATCAAGATGCATAATGAGACGGAATCAACGTCTTCAAAGGAAGGCAGGTTTTGGGTTTTTTATTATGTGCCTTCGTCACTGTTGCTGATTAAGCCAGAAAATAACAGAGCTCATTATACAATAATTAGGCACTGCAATAACAGAGATTAATCACAAGTATTAAGAGGGGAAAGCAGACCCACCTCGGTAAAAAATGCAAAGTTTCTTTCCATGCTAAGAATACATACAGAAAATGCAGTCAAAATTCAAATTAACATTGAGAGGAGCGTGAACCACAGGGTCAGAGCAGAGTCGTCACTGCAAACACGTTCAGAACGGACTGGACAAGCATGCTCAGTGCATCCGGAGAGCTTTAAAAGCACACTTTGCAAACCACTCACTTAGCCATGCCAGAGAAGGGTGATCCTCGACAGACAAGACAAAGCAGCTGGTGCCCCATCAAACAAGGGCAGGCAATCAGGTTTGTAAGGGTTCTGATTTAAAGAGGCTTAAATCAGAACGTCCCAAAGACCAGAACACACACCTCCCGGCCACTCACTCACACCACCACGAACAAGCACTTAAAGAAAACCACCAAAAGAAGCTAAGCACACAGACGGCGTACCTGGGTCAATGAGGACTTCTTGTGCCCCTGGAAGAAAGAACAGAGGACGGTCTTTTATTGGGAAAACAAAGCTTTATTGGGAAAACAAAACTGCTTTTAAAGGCAACGACTGAACCATCTTTCATATTTCACACAGCCTTGGAAAACCCGAGATGCTTCCATCGGATCAGAAACGCAGTTCTGAATAACGGGGTGCCACCAGTCTGGTGCCTTTCTGCTTTGGGGGGGGTGGAGAGCCCCCATTCCCTCTGCACAAAGTGTAAGCGCCACTTCAGCCCCCTCTCCTCCCCACTTCCTAAGCTCACGTGCCCCAGTTCTGCTGGGACAAGTGTGAGAATGTGTTACTTCCGTAAATAAGCCAAAGGACAAAGGAAGAGCAGAAATAGTAATTCATTTGTGTAAATATACGCCCACACCTCAGGACGGGTGTGGCAGTGGGGGGAGAGGTGCCAGACGGCTGCACGGGACTTACGACAAGCTTCCTAAAATCTTACACACACACACACACACATACTCACAGAATTACTGCACACCTCACAAACTAAGCATTTCTAACTACTACGAAGTAACTTTGTAGTTAGTTTAAAATACGCCCTGGCTGCTGTGCCTCAATGGACTGAGTGCCAGCCTGCGAACCTAAGGGTCGTCAGTTCGATTCCCAGTCAGGGCACATGCCTAGGTTGCAGGCCAGGTCCCAGTAGAAGACACGTGAGAGGCATCCACATACTGATGTTTCTCTCCCTCTCTTTCTCCCTCCCTTCCCCTCTCTCTAAAAATAAATAAAGTCCCTTTTTTAAAAAAACTAAACTAAAAGAAAAATGTAAAAAAGTTAATTTCATTATTGCCAGAAGCTTTGAAAGCCTTGATCATCTGGTCACTCATCCAGGGCCAGGAGCTCCGATCAGCCTTCTCTGTGGGATGCAGTGCCCGTGATGGCGGGACACACCCAGGGGGCACTGGTTCCAAGACGATCACTTGTGAACAGCTACCTAGAGTCAGAGATGTGTCCCAATCGGATACTCCCACTGAAATCGCACATTTACTCAAGTGTCTCTATAGAGACAGGCCCAGGGTCACGGTCCTTCCTATTTGAGAGCTGTTTGGTGCATCGCAATCTGTTTTCTCTTTGTTCTTGTCGTTGGCACTGTTACAGATGTCCCCGTTTCCCGCTCCCCACCCCCGCCCCGCGATCTCTATTTCTCAGTGCAGACTAAGAGGCACTGCTGTCTAGAAGCCAGTTACAGTAAACACGGGTGCTTCCTATGGGACGCGGCCGTGCACCCAGCACAGAGCTCAACCGCCGTCACAAGTGGACAGGGTCACAAATCCTGCTCTGCGGATGAGGAGACAGCAGCTCAGAGGAGGCAGGACACCCCATGCCCGTGACACCTGCAGACAGATCTGCATGAGGACACGTCTCCAGACAACCCCGAAACTTCCTGTGCAGGGAAAAGCCTGGTCAAACGTACTACTCTGTGCCCCGGCCTTTACGCACGAAGCACAACTGGAACTTCCGTGACACCTGAGCCAGCATCACACCCTCAATTACTTGGCCTCTCAGTGATGAACTGGCGGGGTGTGGGGTGCCCAGCTGCGCTGGGATCACAGAACATTCAAAGTCACCTCCTTCCGCTGTAAGAGCCTCTCCCGTCCTCACACGGGTGGGCGGCCCTCCGTTCTCTCTGGTGGGAGCACGCCTGAAACCCCCGTTCCCACGTGTTCCACGCCCTTCAGCAAACCCAGTGTGGGTCTGGAGCTGCAGGGGCCAGAGCAGGGCTCCATAGAGCAAACAGAAAGTTCAACCATAGAAAATGGACAGCTTTTTACCAAATGGACTTTATCATCGAATGGGACTTCCGGAAGCCCTTTTCTTTTTTCTTTTTTTTAATGAAGTTCCCTTCTGGGTACTCAGTTTTCTAGTCAGTGAGTAACATGTGGGCTTTGCTGCCTGATTAACTGGCCTGCCCAGAAGGCTCCTTGCCTGGGGGGGTGGCGGGCGATCGCGGGCATTGGAAGCAGACACTCAGTGAGACGGGGCATCCCCCAGCCAGGCTCAGCAGGGAGAGGCACCAACGGCTCAGAAAGGCGACTGTCAGCACCGACGGGCAGAGTGCGCGTTGACCCGGCCGGTGAGAGATCGCCGTAAGAAAACGGGAGGCCCAATGCACTCGTATAAAAGGCGGCAGAAAAGTCTGAACTGGACTGAAACTCGGAGTCCAGGTGTCCGCGCTCTCTCCTCGGCAGCCCAGCCACAGGCAATGCCACGTGGTGAGTGTGGGCAGGGCAGAGCGAGGGGCGCTTCTGGGTCACCTGAGGGGCTGCCACTGTCACCCCCTGCAATGCCGGACACAGCATTCTCCATGACAGTGGCCGAGACACACAGTCCACACCCCCTTCCTTCCCATGTCCCTTCCCACCCTTTCCGAGATGGCCAAGCCCCGGCTGACGCACAGATGCGCACAGACAGCAGTGGGTGTGCTGACACCTCTGAGCCCACCCGGACTGCCAGGGTTTAACCCCCACTCTGGGACGTTGGTCACACTACGTGCCCTCTCTGCGCCTCAGCTCCCACATCTGTGAAAACGGGGCAACAATAGCTCACTGGGGTGGTTGTGAGAACTAAAGGGTTCAATTACTTTATGTAAAATGATCAGAAAAGTATGTAGAGTGTGTTAAGTGCTCAATAAATGTTAACTGTTGAGCTGATTTTACAAACAGCTGCTCTAATCACCTTCTGTGTGTCCTTGCTGGCCTAAGTCCCCAAGGACATCCTTGTTTCCCGGTTCACAGGCTCCTGGTGAGCACCCTTCTGCTCCGCCCATGACCTGTTTGACTGGGGGCAGGGCACACGGGTCTCCACCAGGAAGGCTACCCACCCTCAGGAAGCGGCCAGGAGCTAGCTTCTTGGTGCTCCGAGTGTGACAGGGGCGGGCCCTCTCATCGGGAGGCCGCTGCCTGGCCCTGGGCGTCTGTCTAGCTCCGGGACAAAGGACCAAGGCCCCATTCTCCCGTGTCCCTGAAGTTCAGGGGTAAAGCGGCTTTAGCAGTAAAAACAGTCCCATCTACCTCCGCCTGCCCGGTCTGGCGTCTCCTCTCGGCAGCTGGTGGGGAAACAGGAGCACCGCAGTTGAGCCCCTCAGTCCCCAACACACTGTGATTAACAAATGAGTCTTTGGCTCCGGGAGGGTCCAGGCCCTGTGCCTGATGGGGCTGCTGAAGTGGCAGGGTGGGGACCAACGACCCCCCCAGTGCTTTGTTCACCCCTTCACTGGACCCTCCTTTACACACCCTCCTCGCTGCTTTCATCCCTCAGCCAGCCACAGACTGCAAGTGACTGCTTGCAAGGGACAGGAGCCCCCAGACCCAAGGCAGGCGCCCCCCACGGACTGAACACCAGCGGACGGGAGCAGCCGCCTGACCCCCAGGGAGGCGGCGGGGTCCCTCCCCCGCACAAGCATGGCTGGCTGGCTTCTCACGTTGGCAGGAGGGCCGTCCCGCCCTCCCTCGCGGCCTGTCTGCAGTGTTTGTGCTGAGGTGACAGAATGAAGCTGTAACTAGAACAACTCTTCCAAGTATCCAGACGGCGAGCCACTCGGAAGCATTAAGCACAGCAAGTCAAATAAAGGAATGCGCTTAAGTCTTTCACAAACTCGACTCGGCCTTTCGAAGGTGCGACAGCGCCATCTGCGGCCAGCGGGGCGCTCCAGGCTGCGGGAGGACAGAACGGCCTGGGAGCTAAGCAGTGGCGGTGAGGCTGGTTAAACAGGATGTTGGGGGACCCTGACTAACAGCTCCGCCAGCGGGGCTGAACCCTGCTCGGGGAAGAGAGCGCTGTCTGGCGCTCAGTTGAAGTCTTTCACGCCCCGGAACACAAACAAAGCGCACAGGCTCACAGGAACCGGCGCTGGAGCGGAAAGGAAAGGATTTTTAGAGACTGGGGAGACCTCGACCCAGGGAGCGGCCCTTGCAGCCCACGCACCCCGTCTGACAGGAGCGGAGGCCGGCAGCTCCAACTGGCCCTGGTGGGTCGTAAAAGCTCCTGGCTGTTTCCCAGCGGTGGGTGGGCCAAGTGTCTTGCAGAAGACCCCACAGGGTTGTGCTGCAAATCACACGGAAACACAAAACTCCTGTTCACACACTGAAGCTGCAGGAAGCTCCCCTTGGATGCCCTCCACACAGGGAACGTGACAGGTGACTTTCTGAGGTTTTTAACCTATTAAGGGTACAAAAACAAATCAAGATTTCCCCCAGTCACAAAGGAGATCAGCTTAATCCCTGAAAACAGCTCAATAATCAGTCTCTAAACTCAATGGCTACCTGCGGTCACGTTCCCCAGCACCGGAAGGTTTCGGTGGGTGACTGCACAGCCAGTGGATCCTGAGCTGTAAAAATACACCTTCCACACGAATAACCCTTCAGTTCTGCCGCTGCAGGCAAGCGTGCCATTCCCCGCCCCACTAGAGTGACCCGGACACACACTCACACCGCGCCAAAGAGAGGCACCGAGTCCTGAGCACTGCCGAGCAGTCAGATGAGCGACCGGCACGTGCACACCGAGTGCACGGCAGACAGGCTGTCCTCCAGGGTGCGGAGCTGGGCCCCGAAGCAGTCCGAGGCCTCGCTCGCGCACTCACCCACCGCCACAGCGCGCGTGTAGTGAGCGCCCCTTAGGGGCTATGTGTCCGTGGCATCTCGTCGCAGCCATGCCCGGGAAATAACACCGTTCCAATTTCACAAATGAGGAAACAGACTTCGGCATAAAAAACAAAGCTGGCAGAGTCCCAAGTCCCATGAAGCAAACCTTCCTCATCAGGAGAGAAAAGTGTAGGTTTTCACTTTCTCTTGGCAATCTTCTGTGCTTAGGACCACACGTACCCAGTTCGGTCTTTACCACGTTCGCCCAGCCAGCACCACTGGGAACAAAGGTACTGTCGTTAGCAATGGTTGGATTTTCAAAATCCGCTTCTCTTCCACAATAATCGTTTTAATGTTTTGTTTTTAGTGCTTACATCGTTAAAAATCTGACATGATGACATTTTAGGTTGCTCACGGAGAATAAAACACTGTGAAAATGAGTACACAGCTTTAGTCTCGGCTCACGGTCTCACTGTCGTCCCTCCTTTGAAGGCCTCCACGGCTTGGCACCCACATCTCTCAGCCGCGAACACACCGAAGTTCAGACAGACAGCAAGCACACTGTGCCATCAAAGCGACCTGGGGTCAAGTCCCAGGTCCACCCCTCGCAGGCTGCGCGACTCAGGTCACGTTACCTCCTGTCTGTAAATCTCGATCCCCGCCTGCCAGACGGAGACCCAGAGACCTGCCCTCACACGCCTGCTGTGGGGCGAACTGCGCAGGAAAGCGCTCAGCAAGGCCACCGGCCTGAGGGAGGTGCTGGGTAATTCCCAGCTGTTTTAACAACTATGCGATGACCGTGGCCGCAGTTAATCGATGAGACAAAAGTGTAGGAATAGCCGTAAAGGAGGAGGCTACTGGCCGGCAGGCACTTCCTTTCGGGCTGACTGCGGTGTGTGTTGGCTTTTTAATGAGCCAAACTGTGCCCACTAATTACAGACTGGCAGATTCATATACACGTCTCCAGAAGAAAAAAAAGAATTGGTGGCCTCAAACCTTTGATTAGCAGGAAAGCAAAGGCTTTAAAACATTAAAAGAAGAATTAAAGCAAAAAGAGGTCGAGAGTGCAGAATTCTTTTGAAACTAAGACAACTCAGCTTTAAGTGGGAAAACACCCCTGTTCTACAAGGAAACCCGCTTAAAAGCCACGTGACCTGGATGAGGCCAGGAGTCTCTCGGCAGCATTCCGAATTCGTATCACCGACATCACCAGTATTGAGGACACCAGCTGTCACATCTGTCCAACGCCAGGTATTCCTATGTGTCTCCCTCAAGCTTCACAAGACCTCTATGAGGTGGGGACTGTCTCTATCTCCCCACTTGACAGGCAAGGAAACTGAGGCACGGAGAGACGGAACAGCCTTCTCCGTTTGTGTTTCTGCTTCTGTGTTGCTGGGAAAGGGCCCAAGACACAACTTCCAGGGGAATGTGCTGGTCGCTGTGTCTGGTCCTCACCTCAGGCAGCAGAGGTCTCGGGTTCCTGGCAGAGGACAAGGTTGCCACCACAAACCCATCATCCTGAAGTTAACGTGTGAGGTGCAGGAACGCTCTGCCCTGCGACCCAGACTGGTGGCGGGTCTGGGCCTTTATCGTCTGCACAGGAGGGAGCTGGCTCCTGCCCTCCCCGAGGTCAGCACTGCCTCCCAGCTCTCACCCGGGCCTCATGGGCATTCCCCCAGACTGCCGTCAGCCGTAAAAAGTTCCCAAGTTCCTTTGCAAAGCTAAAAAAAGACATTTCTCTTCTGCAGACAGAGCAGTTTTTCAAGAAAGGAGGAAACTTTTTTTGCCTATGCTCAGCAAGGGGAAAATGCTGCTCCAAAAAGCCCCCAGAGCCTCAGTAGGAGAGTCTCCCGAGGAGACTCTTCGAACCGCAGGGGAGGCGCCCCACCCCTAGCCTGGGCACTCCCAGAGGGGGCACAGACGACCTGCTCCCAAGAGAAAGCAGCACGCGCTCTCGCCTTTCTGAGCGCACGGGGTGCGACAGCGCTTGGTGGCTGGTGGGAGAACAAGCAGGCCTGGAAGCTCTGTAATCTCGCACCAGAGACAGGCGTGAGAACAAGGAGGAACAGCTGCAGGGGGAGAGCACTGGCGGTCCCGATCAGGCACACGAGAGGCAGGGCCGATACCCGGAGCCTCAGCCCTCCAGCACCCCTCTCAGCATGCCCTGCTTTCCTCTCAACACCCAGACACCGCCAAGTTCACCAGGCGGCTCTGCCGGGGAACGGCAGCCCACCTCCGAGACCCACTGCAGATGCATCTGACCACTCATGCTGCAGAGGGGGCGCCGGGTCGGGCTGCAGCTCCAGCGCCTGGTCCGTCAAGGTGGTCTCTGTGGGTCACGGGAGCGGTACACTACAGGGAAGAAAGGCCCAAGGCCTCTCCCCACCACACTTGTACACATTACCTACGTGGGCTTTCTCTGGGAGCGGGGGGGGAGATGTGTCTGAAAATCACACAGAACAAAAGACACCTGGCAGTTTTATGTCTGGCCTTGACCCCTGCGGTCTTTGTCATCACCTTTGTGACCTTCACCACGTGACAACTATAGCTTGGACCACTACAGGCAAGCTCATTCAGGAAGGGTCAGAGCGGCAAGTCCACTCAATAAGCAGGTGTGAGTCTTCTCCTCAAACACGTTTCATGCTTCATTGGTGATAACAAACATAAGCAAATCAGATTTAACTCATTAAGAGAAATTCATCACCTGGGAGAGTAAGAAACAGCCCAGATCCTGATTAGCTGTTACAACTAACCTCTGGGATTAGCTTCACTGAATACAAAGGAATTACGAAAAAAACACAGACACAGAACTTCAAAGTCAGTCTAATGAAATTTATGTAAGTGTCCCAGAAATCAACCAGTCACTGCAACCCATTAATATTATTCATAAGATTCAATAAGATTGATAAATACTCAATAAAACCAGAAGACAACATCTTCTGTGTGACTCCACGGAGGCCACATTTAGTCAAACATCACTCAGGCTGAGCTCAGAGGCAGAGGTCACAGCTGCCCCACCCCTCGCATAAGGCCAGGGACGAGTGCAGGCCACGGAGCGGGCCACCCTCACCTGGTCGATGTCTGTTGGCCGCCTCCGCAGGCACGGAGGCCCCCTGGAACCTCCGAGACCCGGTCTTGCCACCGGTCCCACCAGGATAGTGGTAGATGACAGAAGCCGAACATAACCCTTCGAGGGCAGCTGGGCAAAGGAAACAGAAAAGGGCAATTAATAAAGGTGGTGGCTGTCATCGGCTCGCACTGCAGTGCCTGGCAAAGAGGAGAGCACTTTATGTGGAAGTGTCCATTCTCCCCCCAACAGAGACCAGGCTAACAGATCGCTGGTGTCGCCACAAAAAGGGACACGCCCCGACCCTCCCTCTCTCATGCTGGTGCCGGTGTTGAGGCCAGCACCACGGGAAATGCTCACGAAGCCCGAGGCTCCACACGAGGAGGGACTACGTCCGCACGTTGGATGGACCAGCGCCCACCAGCCGTCCCCTCACTGAGCCAACAGTGCGGTGCTCTCCGCGCGGGGCTCTGCACCAGCCTCGGACTTCAGGGTGTGCCAACTGCCCTGGATGGGAAACACTTAAAAGTGAGCCACCGAAAGGGGGGCCAGAGCAGCTTTCCACACCAGACACCCCGAGTGCCTCCGTTCCAGCCAGAGCAGCCCCTGTGGGCTGGCCTCCCTCTCCAGGCAGCCACGTTCCCTTGGAGCGCAGCTGCTCTGCCAGCGGCGGTGACTCTGTCCTAAGAGCCTCAGGGCGGGCCACGTGCCTAGTCAGCCGCACAACAGCGCCCACCTCCATCCATCCCTTCAGTGCTGCTCAGCCTTCTCGGTCCTAAAACTCCCTGACACTCTGAGAAGATACTAAGGACCATGAAGAGTTTCTGTGTATGTGTGTTGTGCGTGGGATACAGCTGGAGATATTTACCATATTCAGAATAAAAGTACAAAAGGATTTAAATATTTATATGCTAATTCCTTTAAAAAGTAAGGAGCCCAAACGTGTTAAATCTTCTTAGGACAGATGACTACTTTCCCAAAGAAAAGCAACATGCTGGGAGAGAGGCACTGTGTTATACCCTCACAGATGTCCTCAATGCCCAGCCTCACACGGTGAGCTGGGCTCTCACACCAGCTTCTGCGTTCAGCCTGTTGGTGGCACACGTCACATACCTGCTGGGGCACTCCCCTGTTCCACCGTATGCTTCTGGGGGGCTGGCCACGCACGGGCCACGGGATCCGGCACAACCCTCCCCACGCAGCCTGCCTCCGGGCCACCTGCCCAGCTGACACTCACTGCGAGTCAGGACATGGCGAGGACCCTTTGGGACACGTGCTGCTGCGGAGACCCCAGTGGTCACTGGGGTCTGCATACATTCCCCCGCCAGTAACTATATGCAGACTTCTCCTTCCGAAAGCAAAGTAAAACGCACATTTCCTTTCTCATCCTGCTTAGCCCTTTACCCGTTCCCCCTGCATGCCCGTCTACTCGGAGCTCCCGCTCCTTCTCTTCCCCACCGTCACGTCCCCGTCGTCCCCAGAGGCCGAGGCAGGCCACCTGAAGCCAGGTGAAGTGCTCCTGGCATGCCGTGAGCTCCACAGCACACCGGTACACTCGCCTGCAGCCTCCCACGGCCCTTCATTCTGACCCGTGTCTCTCATAAGTGGCCAACAGATGGGCCCCGACTGGAGTGTCTCCGTCTGCCAGGACAGAGCCCTGTCTCAGTCCCCACCCTCACATGGATGTCACAAGCACGCATGGAGCCTGCAGACACGGTTTACTGCGAGGCGCTGCAGGCACCTCCTGTCTGGTGGGGCCCACAAGGCTGCCCTTCGAAAAAGGCTTTTTTCCTTTTTTTAGTTTTTTTAATGAGATATAACTCACGCACCATAAAACCCATCCACTCAAGAGTGTATGATTCAGTGGTTTTTAGTGTATTCACAGGTGTGCAACCCTCACCACCATCTAATTCCAGAACATCGCCATCACCCCACAGGAACCCCACCCCCCAAGCAGTCTGCCCCCCTTCCCCCTCCACCCAGCGCCTGGCAGCCGGTCACCTGCCTCTGCCTGTCCAGACATCTCAGGTCACTGGCACCCTACGAGATGCAGCCTCCCGTGTCTGGCTCCGCTGACTGAGCCTGCGTCACCCAGGCTCGTCTACGCAGCAGCAGTGTCGGTGGTTCATCTGTTTTTATGTCTGTTCTACCACTCGACACGCCGCGTCTGTGCACCCATTCATCAGCTGGGGTCCGGGTGAGGTTCTGAAGGGTGGGTGTGAGAGCTGACCGATGTGGGGACGTGGCATCCAAGCAGAGGGCAGGATGTGGTGAAATGAAAAACCAGAGGACCGCGGAACCAGTGTGCGGTGAGGGAAGTGTGGGCATGCTCCAGCAGGCCTGGGGTGCAGGCCGGGCCAGGAGTGCGGGGGCAAGGCCAGGAAGTCGCCCGTGACCGCCCTCAGCATCCAGCAGGTTGCCTGCTCCTCCCGCCTCGCCCTTTGTGTTTGGAGCCTTTTCTCGTTTCCCGTCCTTTCAAACAGGAGTTGCTCCGGTCACACACATCTGACCATCTGCACCAGAGAGCCTCACCTCCGAGCCACAGGAAGTCATTCACCGAGCGGAGAAGCTCCACGGACATGTGGTAATGCACCAGGGAGTCCTGCAGCATGCCCGCCTGGAGGCACAAGTCCCCCACGTGCTTCCGCATACGCCCTTGGCACCGCTTCTTGTAATGCCTAGAAAAGAAACGCGTGGAGACGTGTCACTGCTAGCGCCCTACCCCTGCCCCCACAGCGCACTGGCTCAGTGCGCGCCTCTCGCTGCAGGCAAACAAAGAACATGCTGCAGAGGCCGCCGGACGCTCTATCGCTGAAAGGCAGCGCCAGCATTGCCAGATGCGCGCTGGAGTGATCCTGCCTTCACACAGCGGCTCCGCGGCACGTTTGCAGTGCAGGGGCGGCCACGCCTTCCACCTGTGTCTCACACGACAGACAGACAGACAGCGTTGGACCAGGGCTCCTCTCTCCAAATGTTCCAATCGCACCATTAGCACAGGAAAGCTTGTTTCGGCCTTTTAAAAACTTAATTATCTTCCCCGTTCTTAACTCCAAACCTATTACTACTTTATGAAGACAGCTCTGCTGCATATTGCAAGCCAAGCCTCTGGCTTCTGCAGACAAGAGCTTGTCTTCACTGCTGCAGAGCAAGCTGGGATAATGCCTTCGGGGGCGGGCCCAGGCACCAGTGAGCTCTTAGATAATGCGAGGCTGCGAAGCTTCCAGCCCTGCCTCGGCTCAGGCAGCAGACACTACACTGGAACCTTCCATTACTGTTTTTAAATATTCCTATTCTTTCGGTTATTAAATTTCTTAGAATGTATAATTTTTTTCAAGAAAAGACCACAGCTGTATCAAACGTCCCCTGACCATGAAAACGTCACACGTAACACGCCAGGTTTCTAGCTAAGTGAATGTTATTGAGACACATCTCAATACAAAGTTACATCCTATCAGATCTAAGTCTAATGAGCTCAACAAACTCTTTGGCGACCCCCGAATTTAGCTTCTCTGTTCCAAGCAGTGTATGAACTAAGATCATCACGTGAGGTGGAGAGGGAGGGAAGAGGCCACGCCAGCCTCCATTCGTGCTCCCCTGGCCACAGGCAGTCTTACAACTGCCCAGCTAACAAGCCCCCCCCCCAGAAAGTACCCCCTCTGCCATCCCCAAAGGGACATGGTCATCTGTCTCCCCCAATGGTCACCTCAAAAGCCTTCTGTGATCTTCTAACACCCTGTCCTTGGTCCCTGCCCCCCCCACACACACGTGGCCAGCATAACCTTCCCACAGCACTTCCAAAGCTCTCCGACCCAGTTCTAGCCCCTCCCACAGCTCTCCTGTGCCCCAGAGCCCTGCTGCAGTACCGGGCTCCACCCCCCACCCCGTGACCTTACACTCCACGTGCCCCTCTGCCTCCAGGCTTCCCACTCTCCTTAGGGCTCAGTCTGACAGTTTCTCAAGCAAGCCGTCCCTGCCTCCAACCTCTACACTTTGGACTAGGGGTCCCTGCTGTGTTTCTAGAACATTCTGTGCTGAATCAACTTCCGTCATTCATGGGCTCCAAAACAGCCAGTGTGTTTTGCTTGGTGCTGGGTGCCCACTCCGCTCCCCTGGACACCCCAAATCAAATGAATGGATGGGTCACAAAGGTACCCAGAGCTCTCCTGCCATCCAGCCCCCAATACCAGAACCCCTCTCCCAAAGGTCAGGCCCGGCTGACTGCCTTCACTGTCCCCCTGCGGAGAGTTTTAATGAAAACAAGCCCTCCAAGGCCCTCCATGCCTAGGCCCTCCCCAGTGCCCCCCACAGCAGCACCTTCCCACCCTGAACTCTAGGACAGCGACCCCTTTGAGCGTGTCAGCAGAGGGTGCCCTCCCTACGCCCCCCCCCCCGCAAGGTTCCAGGGTCTCTGCCCAGGCCGCTCCAGTCCCTGCGCCTGTGGCTCACGCTCACTCTTTCCTCAATCCTCAGTGCTGAGCCCTCTTCCCCAGGAAGTCTTCCCTGACAGTGTCCTCCCATCCTCGGCCGGGCTGCCCTCTGCCACTGTCGGCCTAGCTATCAGCTGGGTGTCCGTCCATCCTGGGTGTCCGTCCATCCTGTCCACCAAGACCATGACCTCTCTGAGGACGTGTCAGAAGAGGAGAAAGAGAGTGAAGAGGGAAGGAAGGAGCAAAGAGCAAAATCACAGCCCAAGTCCCAAGTTGGAGGATTCTCACCTATGTGTCACATGCCACTGGACCAGCCAGGGAAAGGGTTATGTGACAACTGTTCCAGCCCCTTAGTCTGAGAGCAACGCAATGCACTGTGTAGGAAGTCTTATCTTCAGCTGGCGCAGCATAAGGGAGGAGAATAGTCATGCTCTCATGCAAACTGCACAGAGCACAGAGAGTGGCTCCCTGTACTCCCGGGAAACCCAGACCCCTCTGCCCCACAGAGAGGCCCACCCGGCGCTTCCCCAGCCCACACGCGGGCAGCACCGGCGCCCTGACTGGCTGTACGCTCCGGCTCTACCTGGAAAGAGCGGTCAGGACCTGGGGTCACATCTGCCCGCCCCAGTAAGCGCCGTAACTCTCGGTGCACAGCTGGTTCACGAGGACCACCACACGGACCCCAGCAGATTCTGAGTCAGACTCAGGCTCCTGAGGACTGCCCTCCCAACCTGTTAGACTCAGGTGTGCTTTAAAGCTCCTGCCTGAACTCTTCGAGAAAAGTAAAGTTGCCCCTCTTTGCAGGAACTTCCGAGGTGCACAGGGGTGCAGCAAGGTGCAGCCCCAACATTCTCAAAACTGGACAGTACGATCGCCATGGTCAGCAATGGCGTGTTTTGAAAACATGGGGTTTACGACAAGGAGCCGCTCACGGTGTTTCCTGTTGAGTCAAGTGCTTACATTACACAAAACAGAATGAGCCCAAACACCCTGGAAACCGCCAACTTCCCACACGCACGCAGCTCTCACAGACTGAAGGAAACGGCAGGACTGACCTCTGGGGGGCCGTCCCCCCCAAGGCCAGGCCATCCCAGGGCTGTGAGCACGAGTGGGAGCGGGCTGTGTGGACGGGCAGCTGACTGTGACTGAGGACAGGCGTGCCCCTCCCCTCCCCCGTCCTCTCCCCTCTTAAACTTGACTTACCCCCCTGCCCCCCCCCCCCCGCAGAAGGCATTAGGCCCCCATGGCGGTCTCAGTCCCCTCCGCACTCACTGATGCAGCACCTGAGACTGACAAGGGTCCAAACAGAATTGCCTCCTGCACAGTGACTATCAATGTTCTAGAGGTCCGCTTGCCTTTTTTAGTCTACTGTTGAGGAGAAAGACTATTCTAGAAGTATCCAACGACCCTCTACATGCCAGCTCCTCTCCCCATTGCCAGTGCCTCTCCCCTTGGACCACCATCTGACCCATCTCTTGCTCAGGGGGAAAGGCCCGGGCTAGGACCACCGCCCTCCTCAGGCCTGCCTCCCTGGAGGATGGTACACTCTGCCCTCCTCTGGGCCCATCGACCCTCGGACAGCTGCCGGCACGCCCTGAGACCCACAGCTGGCCTCGCTGGGCCCTGCATATTTCTATAGTGGCCGGCCACCACACCTCGAGTCCCAGGCGCCCTGAACAATGCCCAGACCCTCCGGGACCAGGCTTGCCTCAGCCCTCACCCGGCCCGGCCTGCCCCACTCTAGGTGAGCTGGTCCACGTCCACGGTCGGACTTCAAGCCAAATGCTGGCAGCTCCCAGTGGCATCTCCAGTCCGGCTCCTGCACCTGAGTGGGCTCCAGGCTCACGCTCCGACTGCCTCTTTGAACTCACCCCTTGAATGTCCAGCATGCACTCTGGAACGTGGCCCCTGCAGGAACTGTCAGGCCCCCCATTCCAGTAAACAGCCACCACATGTCCTGGTTCAAGTCAAGGCCCTGCGGGGCACACCTGAGTCCCCCTTTTCCTCACCCTCAACCCACTCTGCAGTCACCGGCACGTCCTGTCACTTCTGTCTCTAAGCTTCGCTCCACAGGCCCCGCACAGGGCACAGCACACTCCCGGGTGTGCCGAGTCACAGCTCTCTGAGGGGGGAGGTCTCTTCTGCACCTGTTACTCAAGGGAGGCACACGAGTCTCACCCATGGGGCCAGGAGGTGGCCCAGGAAAAGGGAATCGTGGTTCTCCTGTGGTCTGAGTTTGGAAGGGTCCAAGGTGGAGAAACCTCGGCTCATGGTCATACCTGCCGAGGGGAAGGGGGAGACGACACCCAGGCAGGGCTAGTCTAACACTGCTCCCCTGAGACCTGGTAAGTGCAGGAAAGGCCCCAGGCCCCACAGGATCCCCGCTACATGTGATCTACACCGGACAGCTTCGACTTCTGGGACTTGCTACCCTTACTGGTGTTTTGTCCCCTCAATGTAGAAGGTGGCAGAGTCTTGCAGGACGTCAGCCTGTGCCAACTGAGACAAAGCAAACGAGGGACAGAAGTGCCCACGCTGGGACCAAAGCATTAAATAGCCATGCCTCCCGGCCACGGTGGAGGCAGGGCCTCTCCCAGTGAGGCACATGGGTCCTGGGCCACCAGAGAGTGTCCCTCAGGGCTGACCTCGGGCACTGTAGTTTCACGACAGCAGACTCACACCCTGCCCCTCAGCGTCGTACATCAGCCTCAACAAGCACAGAAACACCGTTTCTTACCGACACAGGGTTCAGGGGAGAGGCTGGAGCAGGCCCGCAGCACTGCTGCAGGGGGACGCACACCTCACTCTGCACACCTACTGGCTGAGGGCGAAGGGCCACCATGGTCAACGATAGAGGTCCTCGTGTCCCTGAGACCCAAATGCACTGGCTGTTTACGAGCAGACCCTACGTCCCTGACGCTTCGAAAAGCTGCCCTTGTCAAGGGGGCACACGCTGGTGTCAGTTTTCGAGAAGTCTCTGCCCCTTCAGGAAGGGAAGTCGCTACGGTGAAGTCCGTGGCATGCTCCAGGTGAAAGCAAGAGAAACTCCAGTGGCCGCCCCCTGCAGCAGCGTCCCTTTGCCGGTGACTGCGGTCAAGAAGCACCGTCATGCACATCACCCAGCAGCAGCCAAGAACCACGTGCCTAATGTGCGAAGTTAAAAGCCAGGATCAAGCAAGGCACTGCGGTCTTCGATTTTCGAGCTAAAATAGCCTGTGAACCAGCCCTCTGCAGCTGCTCAAATCAGTTGGCATCTCGCCTCCTCAAACAAATTAGAAAATTAATAAGGGCTCGTGGGTCACAGATACTAGGTAAAACCAAACAGGGTCCCCAAAGCAAGTGCTTCCACAGAGCTCAAACACCAGTGGGCTACGTGCTAAAAAGGTAACATTCAAACAGAATTAGAAACGGGAGGGTGACTGGGATGACACATGGGTCCAGGCAGCGGCACGTGTTTGCTGTTAAAGCAATGAAGGCGATGGGGAGGCAGCACGGAGGGCCATCTGGCTATTTTGGTGCGACACGCTCATGGCCTACCTTTTCAGACCCAACAACATACTCACAGGGCGGTATGAGAGAAAGAAAGGAAAAGAAAAGAAAGAACAAGCACAATTAGAAACACACAAGAACAGAAACACCTGACAGCTACAACACCGCTGGGCGAGAACCCGCCACCGGCCCTGGTGAGGCTGCGACAACCGGGGCACTCGGGAAGACCCACCGCCCCGAGTGGTCCTGGGAAGCGGGGCCTGAAGTGAGCGGCTTCTGCCAGGGAGCCTGTGGGGGTCAGTGGGCCAAACCAGAACGGGGCCGGCTTCTAGACACGTCCCTTTGAGCTGCAAAGTCCAACCTCCCTCCCGGGTGGACACGTTGTTATCACCCCTACCAAGGGCTGCAGGTGAGACACGGGCTCTGTCCCTGCCCCAGGTCGTGGGGGTAATGGAGGGGTGAGGGCCACAGCGGATTCACAGTGATCAGAGGAGAAGGGGTCTGATCTGGGGTCATTGGTATCTCACTGAAGTTCAAGTGAAGGCTGAGTGCTTGGGGTACAGCTAGAGCAGAGCAGGCTGCTGGGGAGAAGTTCGATGTACGGCTGCACCCCGATGCCTAGAACTGTGCCTGGCCCGTGGGGGCACTCCATGAACACTCTGTGCCAGGCGGGTGTCCCGAAACAGTCCCGGGGCTCCCACTGAGCTGTGAGCCCAGGGTTCAGATGCAAAACCGAGCTGTATTCTCTGGTGGGTCGGCACCCTAACAGCCAAGAATTTGATGAGCAGAAAATGTCACCGGTGCCTCACGCAGCAGAGGAGGAGGCACCGGCTGGGGGGTCAGGGGAGGACTCCCTGCCCAGGCTGCTTCGAGGCTCCAGGCACTCAGTGACATGGGGAGTCCAGGCGGCCGTGTGAGCTGGGCCGCCCCACTCCGTGAGGGTGACCCACCCCACAGCCCAGGAGGCGCAGCAGCTCTGCCCTGGGCAGGTGCCCAGGCTCCGGCACCTCACCACCTCAGCTCCAGGGAGTGAGAGGGGCACGCTGGCGTGTGACCGCGGGGCCACTGCAGTAATCAAGCACAGGCTGTGGGTGTGAGTGCCTTGTTCTTCCCTCAGCCACATAAACACGTCCAGGTGAAGAGATAAAAATTGCTCCAGACCCTGCAAGGCACTGCATTCGGGTCTGGCTTGGGCCACTCTGTGCTTGTCACTTACGGGGCTGGACTGGGCCAACCGTTTCTTAATGCTGTGACCCTTTCTCCCCCAATTCGCCAACAGCCAGAAAGGCAGTGTTTAACCTTAGGTCAACTCAAGAAACACCCTGAGCACCAACTTGCAGCAGGCCAGTGTGCACAAGCGTCATGTACTCCTCACCTGTGAGACCGCCACCGCGAGTCTACAGAGGAGGGGGGAGTGACACGGAGTGCCCGGGCACAAAGCCGAAGTGGCACGGCGACCCTGCACTCTCCCTAGCAAGGGGACGCGCTCTGGGCGAACAGCTGCACCCTGGGCTTGCCCCTCGTCCTCTGCTGCGGACATGCCGTCCTTAGATGCTACAGTGGCAACAGGGGAGACAGAGCAGGGGGCGGGGTGGGGCAAAGGGCCCAGAGGGGCGCACCAGCAGGCCTGGTGCACAGTGAGGCTGCCAGCTTAACTGCCGGCAACGGGGGCACTGACCTGCTCCCGCATTGCCTAACCAGGAGTCCCCGATGGTGCCCCTGATGTCCTGAGGCGGACGCTGTGGCTAACGGGCAGGAAGACGGACCTGGCCCACGCAGCGCCCGGCCTGGGAGGCAGGGGCCCTGGGCCCACTTCCAGCTGAGCTCGCACCTCGCTCTGCTGCCTCTCCGAACGCAGCCCCCACCTCTCGATCCAAGGGATGACCCTGAGTGACCTCCAGACTATGCTCCAGGGCAGCACAGTCTGATAGGGGCAACTCGCAAGCCACGTAAGCAAATTTAAGTTTCCTAGTTGCCACATTTTAAAAAGTAAGAAATAGGCCCCGACCAGTCTGGCTCACTTGGTGGAGTGTCCTCCAGCAAAGCAAAAGGTCAGCAGTTCCAGCCCAGCCAGGGCACATGCCAGAGGCAACCGGATGATGTTTCTCTCTCTTTCTCCTTCCCTTCCCCTCTCTAAAAAGTAATAAAGTAAAGTAGTAAAAACAAATACTTGAAACTGATTTTAATAATTTATTTAATCTAATCTATGTGAAATATCACTTGGCATGTAACCGATATATAAATATTAACGAGCCATCTCACGTCTCACGTCATTTTTTCTGTTCTAAGTCTCCAGGCCCGAGGTGCGTTTTGCTCACAGCTCACACCAGCTCAAACCAGCCCCCTCCCTCGTGCTTAGGAGCCACAGCAGCCGTGGCTACCGCACTTAGCAGCAGCTCTGGGGGTCCCACAGGGGCCCCAGCTGAAAAGGGGGAGTAAGTGAATACAGCAACCCTAAAAGGATTTCTCTTAAGCAAAGGCTATCCTGTTTTTAATTTTTTTAATGCATTGATTTTTTTCTTTTTAGAGAAAGAGAGAGAAACACCAATTTTTTGGCTCCGCTTATTTATGCACTCAGAGGTTGGTTCTCAGTAAGTGCCCTGATGGGGGATCAAACCCCCAACCTCAGCATATAATGACAAGACTCCACCCAACCAAACTACTTGGCCAGGGGCAGCTTTCAAGTCCGGACAGGAATGGACTGTGCCTTCCCTCCCTCGATGCAATAAAGTCCCACCCTTATCCCTTCCGGACGCCGGGGAGCAGCCCAAGGACATAGCCAGGATCCCAGAGCTCTCGGTAAACTTACCTACTGTCCGTGTCCAGTCCTACGAAGTCTTTTTTCTCAAACGGGACACAGAGCAGAGGGATCTTGTCCCCGGACTTGTCTGTGGCCCTGTCCAGACGCTTGGACTCCAGCACGATAAAGAGGGACTCGATGAAGTCCTCGACCCTCCTCTCCACGGTCTGGCAGTCCTCATAGTTGGGGTAGAAGGCCACGTCGGTGCGCGGCTGCTCGGTGACCTCGCCCTGCAGCCCGAAGACGAAGAGCCGGGAGTCATAGAGCGTGGCGCCGTAGATCTCCTTCTGCATGTGGAACTTCTCGAAGGTCTGCGGCCAGTCCTTGGCCGAGCAGCAATCTGTGATGGTGACGAGGCCCACGACCTTGCGGTGGGTCTGGAAGTCGCCCCACTCGTTGTTCTCGGGGGGGTAGTGGTGCCGGTAGCGGATGTACAGCACTCGCTGGGAGTCCCGCACGCTGACCTGGCTCACGGAGGAGATCCTCTTGTAGATCCGGAAGAAGTTCTCTTCCGAGACGATCCCCACAGGCTGGACCACCACGAGGAGCGTCTGGTGGTCCTCAGCACACTGCATGTAATCGGGGACACTCATTGTGAAGCCCCTGCCCAGAGAGACAAAAGAAGATGTTGAGGTGCACACAGTCATGAGGGGACTTTGGGATGGGGGACCCTGATGCTGACCACCTGGGAGGCAGGGTAAGCACCCCGCAAAGCGGGGAACACGGTCCGTCCCCAGAGCTCTGCAGACAGTGGCCACAGCTCTCCCCGTGACACCGCCACTCTCTGGCCGGGCTCTGAGCACCTGCACAGAGGCTGTCCCTAATTTTCTGCTTCCAGTGCCTAGCCAGGTGCAGAGTCTATGCTCAGAAATGTTTGCTGAATAAACGAAGGAGCAAAGGAATAAACTACCTCCCCATCCCCGCACTGGAATCGGAAGACCTGGACTCTAACTCCAGCCTGCCTAAGCGCCTAAACTGCAAAATAATGGAGATAAGAAAACTTGCCGTAACAGTCTATCTGGATTAAGGAAGGCTGCAAATGTGAAATACAGAGCGCACTGCCTGCCACAAAAAGGGGGGGTCACACAGTTAGTGTCCCTCCCTTGTAAACGGCACCCCTGGGAGAGCTCTGTCCTCGGATACAAACAGGAAGCGGGAGCACCTGACGGTAGGTCAGGGCTGTGGGGGAGCTGAACTAGAGCACCCACGTGGCAGCACAGCTGGGGAGGCGCTCCCTCCGAGTCTGCTGGTGAACCAGTGGCCAAGCAAACTGAACACCGCCCGCCCCCACAGACCGTCACAAGGGAGATCCGAACACCAAGTGAAACTCCGGGCCCCCACGACCCATGTGGGCAACCAGGGCAGGCCTGTGTCCACTCCGAGCCCCAGTTTGATCGTGGGTAAAAACGAGGATCATCACACAAAGGCTTAGTGAGTCAGTGTCTGGCTTTGACACTGTGCCCTGGTGCAGCACGCTGACACCCTCGGGGGACCTGGGCAGGGCCCCTGGGCTCTCTGTGTCACTTCTCACAAATGCACAGAGATCGGTACCATGGTTCCAAGTGACAAGTCTGATGTTTAGAAAGGCGCTGAGATTACACGAGATCTGGGTCGAATAAGAAAGACACCACACCAACAGGGAAAGGCCTTGCCCACAAGGGAGACTCTACGGACACTCCCACCGAACCTGTCCGCACACCCCTGCTCCGGAGCACGGGGACCGGCCCTGACGGCCAGAGGCACTCGCACCAGGAGCTTCAGGGCCCCCCGTGCAAGAGCCCCCGCCATGGCCCTGGGTCCAATTTGTACGGGTGGTTTTGTTTTCTTTTCCTTAAATAGGAACTTCACATTGCATAGCCTTCAGGTCTCCAAAACCTGCCACAGCAACCAGGTGAAGCAAGAACATGAAAAGGTCGTTTCCACAAGACCCATTTCTGACTCTAACGGCAGGAATTTCGTCCTGGCCTGGGAGGAAGAGGGTGTCGGGGTCAGTGATGAGGGCCACCCATCCCAGGGGTGGACTTTGTATTTCACCCCTTACCCTCCACCAACTCCAAATACACTTGGACAGAGGAGTGTGGAAAAGATTTTTGTGTCTAAAAAAAAAGATTCTGCCTGTGTAGCTCAGTGGACTGAGCACGGGCCTGAGAACCAAAGGGTCGCAGGTTCGATTCCCAGTCAGGTCCCCAGTAGGGGGCGTGTGAGAGGCAACCACACACTGATGTTTCTCGCCATCTCTTTCTCCCTCCCTTCCCCTCTCTCTAAAAATAAAATAAATAAAATCCTTTTAAAAAATTAAAATAAATAAAGTTAAAAAATTATACAAAGACCCTCTGGCCTGCTAACATACTTTGTTTCTACCCAGGGCATAAATGATTCATGTGCCTATTATTTCATTTAAACCTTTAAATATACCCTCTACTGCACAGACAAATGGTGCCAGACCACCATTTCCAGGGAGAGGCCAGCACGGAGGCAGCGTTGAAAGCCAGGTCCCTGCTCACCGCCGACCCTGTAAAGGGTGCACACTCCCCGCTGCCTGCCTGCTCCCTGCAGCAATTCTCTGAAGAGTCTTTTCTGCAAAGATCAAAATCAAATCAACTCTCCACAAAGAGGCGCGCCACCCTAGGGACGGGGGTCACAATCATAAAGAGTTGGGGTTTGGGAAAGAGCTGAGAGTTTGTGCTTCTCAGAGGAGGCATGAGTTTAAAAGAAACTGAAAAATGCTCACCCGGTCTAAGCCTCCACTGTGCGGAGAAGGGAAGGCAGGCCCAGACTTCACGAGCAGAGGGCCTTATTAGCAAGTACCGCCTCACTGCAGCACCGAGCAAGCCCTGGGCACTGCCGAGCAAAGGCTCAGACCGGAAGGCCCAGAGGACAAGGGCTACAAAAGAGAGAAAGAAACCCTACAAGGCCCTCTCTCTGCCATACTGTAGCACGACGTCTCCACTCGAAATTAATGTGTACCGGGTCACAGAACTGAGAGTTTGGAACCCTGCTGGAATTCCAGCCTTTACTACAGTCTTTCCTGATTCAAGTGTGCGTTCAGCGGGCACAGGGCCCTCCCAAGTTCAAACCGTCGTTCACACGTGCACAAATCGTACACAGGCCCACCAGGGAAAAGACACCTACACGTGAGGTTGAACTAATAAAATCCAAAGTGATCGACGACCAGCACACGTTATTAGCAAAGAGGATGCTGCTGTCTCGTGAGCAAGGGGGGGGGGGGGGGGGGGGGGGGGGGGGGGGGGGGGGCAGAGAACCTGCGGGGCCAGCACCAAGTCCATCAGATGGTCTCTAGCACTGGCTGTCACTCTTCGTGACGGGAAGTGAGTCACGTGGGGTCACTGAGGTTTAGTTTTCTCCTTTGTGAAAGGCTGCAGTTGGAACTACCAACATAGTAAGTCTCCTCATTCACACACTCGACCAGCAGTGAGCACGTCCCCTGTACCAGGCTCTGTGTACATCAGAAGACAGGGTCCCCGGCATATTTGTGGGCAGAGAAAGTATCATAAAGATGCTAATTCTCCCCATTTTGAGACACAGATGCAATGCTATTCTGATTAGAATTCCTACCAGATTTTTCATGGAATGCAAGAAGTTAATTTGTGGTCAAGAATAACCAAGAAACGACTGAAGAGCCACCACCGGGGAAGGGCATTTGCCCAACAGACATAACTACTAATGGGGTACAGGGTTTCTTTTTGGGGTGATCAATGCTCCACAATTGACTGCTCTGCGAACACACTAAAAGCCGCTGAATTGTGTACCTAAACGGCTTCAAGGAAGAGCAGGATGAAAGATGGGGCGCCAACCCAGCTCTGGTGTCAGTGACTCCCGCAACACAAACCCCAAACGCGGAAACGTGTTTCTCCGCCTTGCTCGGTCCTCCCAAGGCTGAGCAGAGCCACCACACGAACAGCAACTCCACTCCTGGCCGCGCACCTGTCCCGGCAGCATTACAGGTAACCCGGACGAGGGAGAAACAAAACGGGGCGCGTCCGCGCCGACAGGGGCACCAGTCTCCCGGCGTGTCTGGGCCACACTGGAAGAAGCAGAGTTGTCCGGGGCCGCACGTTAAACACACCGCGACACGCAGTCACAAAAAGCCTCGTCGTGTTTTAGTTCACGATCTTGTGTGGGGCCGCATTCACATCACAGCCACCCTGGGCTGCAGGCGGCCGTGGGCCGCACACGGGACACCCCTGGGCCCCCTCAGCGGCAGACAAGGGTGGAGGGCAGACGAGGCTCCCAGCTTGTGAACTTCGGAAACCCCGCGAAGGAGGCGGCACGCACAGCCGCAGGCGGTCCCATCGCACTGCTCGGAGATGGATGAACTACGCGAGTCGCGGAGACGGAGCGCGACTCCGTGGCCGGGCAGGGAGCGAGCGAGGCCGGCGCGGCGTCCGTGTGAAGCACCCGGGTTCTGCGAGAGCGACGGCCGCGCAGCTGTGCCTGGACTGAGAGCCGTTCGCCGTCAACCCGGCGTGGGGACAGCGTGTCGGCACAACTGTCACCTGAAAACGACCTCTCTTGACAACTGCTCCCCCTCTCCCCCGCCGTACCGCAGTCTGCCCCACCAGGTGAGAAACGCTAACCTCCTCCAGCGAACCCTCCAGCTATCCAGGTGGCGGGGCCCCCGATCCAGGCACCTGACCCTCGGGCGGCTGCTTCCGGCGCCGCGGCCCCGGGCGGGTCTGGCTGGGGCGCCGCGGCCCCCCACCCTCCGCCCCGTCCAACTGCAGCTTCCGGCCGTGGCGCCCCCTCTGAGCAGCCGGAGCCGCGGCCGGCGCCCCCCGGACCGTGGGGCATCTGGGCCGCATGTGTCCACGCAGGGAGGGCCGGCGCGGAGTTGACAGTTGTCCCCGCACTTCACCGAGTGGACCGCACGGGGTTCCCGCAGGGACCCGGAGCCCGCGCCGCCCAGCTCGGTTCGTGCGACTTTTCGTCCAGAGGCGACTGAAGAGGAACCGCGACGGGGCGGCCCCGGGTCCAGGCGCAGGGGAGGCGGCGGCGGGCGGGAGCTGCAGCCCCGCTCGGAGGCCGGCCCGGCCCTGGCTCTCGCGCGGGTCCCCAGCCCCCTGCACCGTGCCCTCCCGCCCGCAGACCCCGCCGGGGCCCGGGGCGTCGGCCGAGGAGAGGAAGCCGGAGGGAAAGGGGCGACTGCCGCGGTCGGAGGCAGCGGCCGGGGCCCAAGGGTCGGCAGGTGTGCGCCGGGTGCTCGGCACCTGCAGACACCGCCCGGACAGGTGTGACCGGGGCCTGGCACAGGTGCAAACTGTGGCCCGGTTGGGGCAGGTGTCCCGGGCAGGTGCGGGCGGAGGCGAGCCCCTCAGCGGGACCCGCCGCCAGGCGCCCACGCCCGCCGTCACACACAGACGGCCCTCCGGCGGCTGGGCCGCCCCCTGCCGGGAACCCCCACCTTGCACTTACACAGCCGGGGACCCTGGGCCCAGAGCAGAAGCGGGCGAGCGGGCGGGCGGCGAGGCCAAGCAGCTTCGGCGGCCGCTCAGGCTCCGAGCTGCAGCTTCCGAGTGGCGGGTGGGAGGGGCGGGAGAAGGGTGGGCCGAGCCGGCACTGCTCCTGCGCATGCGCGGAGCCGCCCGGGCGGGTGCTCCGCTCCGGATTTTGGGGGACGCCGGGAGGGAGGAGGAGGGACGCCTGTGGGGTGGGGTGGGGCGGGGCGGAGAGAAAAGACGGGGAAGGAGGAGGAAGGAGCGGAAGGGAGGGAGAGGCGGGGGGAAGGGGCGTGTGTAACCGAACAAGGGGGCTCCCGGCTTGCAGTGTCAGCCCGAGGAACCCAAGTCTTGTTGAGAGAAAACGTTTTTATTTTTACCTGTGACAGTAAAGGAGCCTGGGGAATTTTTTTCCAAACCTCTGCCTCCCTGTAGGGAGGCTTAGTCATTGCTAATACCTACTATGTAATTAATTGTCGATGTCTTTTTTACAATTGACTCCGGATTTGGTTAATTACATATTGATTTTTTTTTTTTTTTTTTTTTTGTAGTTGGCTAAACTGATCCCATTGTGGTTCAGGTCAGGCCCCTCTGCAAAATGTTGGGCTACCTTTTCGTATTTATCAAAAACAGCGTTTAATAAGAACGGCCCAGACCTTGAAAACCTTGTCCTATCTGACAGATGGAGGAACCTGGAGGGTCAGGGAGGGAGGTGGAGGCGCAGAGAACAGCTCTGGCTCCTGAGGCGGGCACCGAAGGAAGGGCATGTCCTGTGTCCCCGCCCCTCCTCGTCCCTTAAGGTGCGAAGCTCCCGTTTCACCTCCGTGGAAAGCCCTCCTGCCAAGGCCCCTGCAAAATCCCTGCTGCATCACCACGCCGCCACTGCGTGGAGCCCCGCCTGTTGTCTCTGCAGGGACCAGCCGGCATCTAAGGACCCCTTTTACAGGTCGGGAGACTGACGAAGGCAGGGCCTTGGCACGGTGGCAGAGGCTGGCCAGGAGCAGACGACCAGAGCACTGGTGCTGCTCCCCATCCCTCGTGGGTAAAACCACTCCAACTTTGGGGGCCCCAGCTGTCCATCCACATCAAAGGTTGGGAGCGTGGAACAGCTGACCTGAGTTTCAGTGCCAAGGAGCCAAGCTTGCAATGTAGAGGGAGAAGCCATTTCAGGATTAAAACCCTCTATGTTAAAAAGAAATAAAGAGGAGTTTACATACATTGTTTGGAACATGCATGTAATATTTGGAAATATACACAGGAATTGTAAACAGTGGCATCTCCAGGGTGGGCTGAGAGAACAGAGGACCAGGAAGATTCTCCTTCATCTTTGTCTGTGTGTATGTGTGTGTGTGTCCTGTTTGAATTTTTTTTTTTTACCATATGCTCCATATGTATTTCTTTTTCAATTAAAAAATATAATTGAGGACAGGAGTGGTTCTCTCGGCCAATACAGCAGCCATGGGAAAGCCATCTGAGCCATCACTGTGCTTTAAGCCAGCAAGCACTTACTGACCCTCTGCCATGTGCCCAGTGCTGTCTTAGGACTTATTTTATTATTCATATTTTTATAAAATAATAATGTGCTCTTCCTCATCCCTGCCCAGAGCCAGTGGAAAACCAATTTTGTATCGAATTGTTTTCCAAGGAGTAGAAATTCACTATAAACAGAACACATCTTCAGGGCAAAACAAGGGGAGTGGTGTGCCAGCGTGCCAACCAGCCAGCCAGCAAGGGTTTTCCAGGGCGGTGCCCAGGAGTTGAGAGAGATTGCCCACAGGCGCTGCTTCGTGGTGGAAAGTGGGCATGTGACCGTTATCGAACACAGAACACAGGCATGGACGGAGGCCAGCCTTTATGGAGGCCGGTGTGCCGGGAACAGAGCTCACGTGTCTTCATCAAGACCCATGCAAGGTAGCTATTCTTAGCACTGAGGTCCAGAAAGGACACCACTTGGCTGGGATCACTCAAGTGGCTGCTACTATTTAGGGATTCCGGTCAGGGGCCATCTGACGCCATGGCCTGTGCTCTTTCCGTGGTCCTTTTTTGTTCTTATTCCGTCTATAAATGGATAAGACAAGCAACTTGGAAACAAGATTGAAAGCTGGCAAAGAAAACATGGCTATTTTTGTACAATGTGTCTCTATACAGTGTACTCACTTATATTAATGTATTTTATTGTCTCAGCAAATCTGTGGGGAGGGATGGGAGAGACTAATCTGCATTTTACCAGTGAAAATACTGAAGCTCAGAAAACACGAGAGCTTGCCACCGCCCCACAGCCATCAGACAAGGGCATCCAGACCAGAGCCAGGACGGTCTTGCCCCTGGGGCTGTGTGCCCATCGCAGCTTTAGCATTTGAGCACCCCCTCTGGATGCTGAGAATTCAAAGAATATACCAAACGTGTAGACACCTCAAGTTGGGAAGGAGCCTCTAAACCCATCAGGCCCAACCTCACACTCACACCAAGCTCCCCTCTGCAAATGCCCTAAAAAGTTTGATGACATGGAGCCCTGTTAGAAAGTTCTGCGGTAAAATGAGTCCGAATCTGCTTCCCTGAAACTACCGACCGTGCAGTCTCAAAGACGAGGACCAGTGCCCAAAGAAGCTTCACGGAATTGAAAATTATTGTCAAAACATGAGTCAAAAGTGCATGTGGGAGCACCCACTCCATCACTAGCTACTTCTGTCTTCATGCGTACAATGGGAATAATCCCCTCCCAGGGCTGTTATTGGTGTTCAGTAAAATCAGCAGCGATGGGAGAGCCCTTTGAGACAGGATGAGACAGACAGATCTAAGTTCCATCTCAATCCTGTCACACGCTACTGGTGCGGCTTTGGGATAGGGTGACCACATGTCTTGATTTGCCTGGGACAACCCCAGTTTATGACTGCCGTCCCAGCTAACGAGGTCTGGTTGGGTGACATGATCACCCCACATTGGGCAAAACCCCTCACCTCCCTGCATTTCTGACCCTTTCTACGTCCTAAGGCGGGCTCTCTTCTACCACACAGCCCACTCAGTACTTGTCCATAGTGCCATGTCTCACCTGGGCTTTCTCGTCCCCAAGACAAGAGATTCATTTCTTTAACTGCACTTATTTAGCACCACTGAGAACCAGCCACGTGAACAGGTCTTTCACAGCTGTCCCCTCGAAGTAATACAATCATGGTAACTACCATTTACCGGCAGGTAACGTGCACTGTGCTGGGCGCCAATTTCTCATATGACCCCACAATGGCCCTACAAGGTAGGTTGTTCAAAGAGCAGGGGACTTACACTCCTTTTTTCCCCTTCGTGAGTGTGGAATCATTGAGAAATAAGACGCAGGAACCAGACAATGGATGTTCACAAGTCAGTGTTATACCAAGACTTCACTGGAGAGGGCGCTTTAGATCTGGAGCCAAAAGTTTGGTTTTGGTTTACTCAATCCTTCACCTTAGAATTATTCAGACTCTAGTCTCAGCCAGAGCTGGACAACCACAGGCCTCCCCTCCATGGTCCGCAGTCATACAAGCTCATGAGGGACAAGGGTGGCATTCAACCCCAAGATAAGCGCCAAAGCTCACTTTAAACCTCACAACCGCTCCGAAAATAACTCCTTTCAGGCGTCAATGTAAAGCGACGGAAGGGGTTCAGTAACGGAGTGGCTAGCCGGGCTTCCACCTCGGGCCTCCCAGTGTTCAGTGCTGCTTTCGGAGACGGGAGCCTTCGCGAAAGTCCTTGGACTAAGATGGGCTGGTAGCACCTCGCTGGGCAAGAACCTTAGCCCACCAGACCTGAGTGTCACAGAGGCGATAAGGATGCAAAGGGGGCACCGCAGAGTGTCAGCCGGAACGCGGACTCTTCGAGTCCGACTCGTCTCCGCGTCCCGGCGCCAGCACAAGCTCTGACACAGTGTGCGCTGGGCGAAAGCAGAGCGAATCAGCCTGCTCAGGGAAGGAACAAGAATGAAACTGGAGGAACAAATGAATGAAACTCCAGAGCCCTACTCAAGGGTCTGCCGCGGCTCCACAACCTGGGCTTCCAACTGGCCAATCACCGGCTTTACTCGCCCCCAAGGCCCCGCCTATACACGCCCCTCTGGATTCCCTCCAGCTGCGCAGAAATCCCGGAACACCGGATTATCGAGGCGGCCTCGGTGAGAGTGCGCATGCTCTAAAACTGGCGACAGCGAGGCGTCCTCTTCCCGCGGCGCCAGGGGGCGGATTTGAAAGCGATTGGTTAGGAAACAAAGCTGCGCCCCACTAACTCCTCCCGAGGAAACTAAGACTCATTTTGGCTAATGTCATCCCTACTACGACGCCCGACAAGACGAGAGGAGACGGCCCATTCAGAAACGCTCCACAGGCTGGGGAGACAAGTCGTGAGCGACCGGAAGTGACGCACAATAGCGAGCGGAAGAACAGAGGCCCCGCATTTGTTGCCCTGGAAACCGAGCCCTTCGGCGTGCCAAGTGCGTCAGCAGCTGCCGTGGCTTGTGGGTGGCGTGCTGTGCGCGCCCGCGGTGAGAGCACGCTGCGGGGTGGGCCGGGACCTGCGCAGATCACTCCTCCAGCCCCCTGGCCGCCTCCAGTGGGAGTCTTACCCTACCTACTTCTCTGTTCGGTTTTCAAGCTCCAGCTTCCGGATCTCAAAGCAGACCCACGGTTCTTTTCACATTTTCCCCTAATTCGTGCTCCTGGACGCGTCCTTGTCTTTTCTACATTGTTCCTTCAGAATGTCCAACTGGAGCGTTCCTGCTCCTTGACGTTATGCCGAACTGGCACGGGGCACTCCCTCCATCTTCCCAGGTCGCTGTTGGCCTGCACAGAAATGTGGGTGGCTGATGGTCTCTTCTTTTTACTTTGTTGGGTTTTTTTCCTCATTCTTATTTAAAAGGCGTACATACATTGATTTCATAATGGAAACATAGGTCATTTTTTTCAGAGACAAGTCCTTTGTCCTCAGCTTGTTAGCTTTTGGGGGACACGTTTTTGATTTATCTTTTATATATATAATTTCAAACAGAAAACTGACACCTGCAAAAAGAATTCCCATGCACCCTTTATCCACATTCACCACTTATTTGCATTTTTGCATCACTCGTTCTAGTCGATAGATAGATATTCCAACTATGTACTTTCCAGCAACTATTTTCTCCCTGCCCGGCATCCCACACTGCAATCTGGTGTTGTGTCTTTTTGGAGAGTCCTCTCATCTGGAACAGTTCCTGTCTTTCTTTTGTCCTTCATGACTGTAACACACTGGAAGAATGCAGGCCAGCTACTTTGTAGAACTTGACTCAACTTGAGCTTGTTCAGCGCTTTCTCACGATTAGATTTGGATTACATAATTTTGCAAAACATCGCAGAAGTGATGTGAGTCCTTAATGCATTACCTCGGGGGGGGCACAAGATGTTGGTTTGATCCATCCATTTGTGACGCTAGCTTTGATCACCTATCTAATGTGGCGTCTGCGAAGTTTCTGCACTGAAGCGTTACTCAGTCTCCCATTGTAATTGATAAGTAACTTTCGGATTCTTTGAAACTACTTTGAGATTACATAAACAACCATCAGACTTTCAGCAATGATTTGAACATCCGCGGATATCTCGAGAGTTATTACCAACCTACCAGCCTAGACTGTCACTTACTATTTACATTTCAAACAAAGCACATGCACTATGACTTTATTTGGAAATAATGTGTGTTTACCCTACAGATAATAGATGATCAGTAAATATTACTGTGTCGTTTCCTTTCTTTATAAACTAATAAAGACGTTTCCTGCTGCATGGAGTATAATCAGAAGCACCAGGTTAATTTTCTATCCAGATCATTGTTCCTGTTAGTATCTACCTCAGTGCCTGTCACGTATTGATAATATTTTTTGAATTAACAAGGGAAAACACATACACACGCACCCATGATACTATATCAAAAAGACTGAAAAATTGTAAGTGTGAGCAGTTAGTACTTAAGAGTTCTCACTAATGCATGGTAGTCACTTGTAGAACCATAAAGCTTATAAAGATAAGTTATAATATATCCAACTTAAGAAAATCGGATTTCACATTTTAAAATAAAGTTTAAATAAGAATTCAAAAAAGAATAATGCTGAGGATATTTGAAGGGCTGCAATTCCAGAACTGACCACCAGATGTCAGGATAAGCTAAGTAGCTACACTTGAAAAACAAACATTGGCGTCTGGCCTGAATTAGGATCTCAATGTTTCAAATTGTGTCCAAAACTTTGGATTTTGTCATTTTGTCAGGGGGGTCTGGATCAGTCAGCTCTGGACAAATTCAAAGTAGACTGAAGCTAGGAAGGAACGAACTCACAGGGAAGATTTAGCTGGATTGGCAGTGGCTCAATTCTTGATCAGGGTGGTTTGAGAATTCAGATTATTATAATACATTATATTATACATTGTATATATTGTATATATTATATGTAAAATAATATATAATAATCCAATTGGAAATGCATGTTGCATACTACATATTAAGTTGTTATAATTCAAATTACATTATTCATACCTTTTGTGTAACAAACATTGAGGTTAACTTTTTAAAGATTTTATTTTTTTTAGAGAGAGGGGAAGGGAAGGAGAAAGAGAGAGAGAAACATCAATGTGTGGTTGCCTCTCA
>VMDR010009512.1:7596-33321 GCA_007922815.1 Macrotus californicus
CCCCCGCACTTCACAGCCTATTGACATTCTCACCTGAATCTTCCTCTAGACTCTTAACTGGCCTTGCCACCAGCTCCCCCTTGTTCTGCTCCATCCTTCAGGGTGCTGCCAGTGTTATTTTTCTAAAAGACAAATGTGAATATGAGATTCCTTTGCTCCTTGGTGATCATAGTATAAAGTCCAAGCTCCTAAAGATTACATGAAGTGTTTTTCACAACACAATTCACCGTTTTTTACACTGTGTCAATTGCACCGAAATAATGGCTGAATAATGCCATCTCTTTCACGCTTTATTCCTTTGCACATGCTTCCTCCCCACTCAGGAACGACCTTTTCCTTCCTTTACCTGGCAAACTTCTAACCTTACAGCACAATCCAGCTTAAATTTTGACTCCTATGTAAACTTTTCCCTGATGCCTCCATGTGCCACCTTTTGCAGACTGTCTGTGCCAGTGGTGCATATTTTTTGACTCCATCGTACCATATTGTAACTTACTTGTTTACACTGTACTCCTGTAACAGTAGGAGCTCCTAGAGGACAGAAACTGTTATCATTGTTATCTCAGCATCCCTAGGAACCAACGTAGTAAAGATTTTTCCAGTTGAAGTTGCAAATACCTGCTTGTGGTCAGCCCTTCATTTGATGTCCATTGTTCTGTTCCTACAGCTGTAGTACAGTACACAGCAGGTACTCAGTAAATATTTGGTGGTAGTGATCACGGAAGAGAAGGAAAAGTTACAGTTCATGTGCTTTGTTTAAGAAGAAAGGTCCATGGATAAATCATTTAAGAACAACTTCTGGGAAAATAGTGTTTCAGTACTGAAAGGGTTGAAATTGTCAGAAAACCTCCCCTGTCTTTGGAGACTGGCTACTATGCTTGTCTTTGCACATGCTTCTCTTCTGTAGCATTTGACAGGTTTTTAGTCATACTACAAAATGCAGCGTATGTTTTAGCCCACATCAGCAGCCTTTCCACATGCCTCCACTGCATAGTAACCCCTCCTTTCATATGGTCTGAGCCTGTGGTATGCATTTCTACTTTTGTAGCTATTGTTTCTTATTATAATTTATTTACTCACATGTTTTTCTGTGAGAGTGTCTAGGGGAAAGTAATCATACCGTCTCTGTATCTCTAGCACCTTATACAAGATGTGGCAAAAGTAGGTTTACTGTGGTTCATATGGAAAATAATACAATCATTAGTAAATACAAGAATAAGCTGTTTCACATACTCAGGTTGTAAACCTACTTTTGCCCCACCCTGTATATAAAGGTTTTTGTAATTGAATTTATAAGTATCTGCTTGTGGTCAGGACTAGTTTAGCCTGGTGTCCTCTCATCCGTTCCTCGAGCTTCACTGCGGGTCTAAAACAAGGTTGATACCCAGAGAATATTCAACGGTGATACTAATAGAAAACGGGGAGATTGCATTTCAAGTACTCTGTTCAGAAAGAAAAGACCACATATGAATCATTTAGTAAAAATGTTTTGGAAAATTGGTATTTTAGTTCTGAAAATTTTAAACTTCTCTGGAAAAATAATTTTCCCACCCACATGCTTTGGTTCTAGGAATGCCAGATAAAATGTTATGCCATATAATTAGAAAAATAGAAGTTACTTAAGTATTATAAGTAAGGAGGGATTTAATGTAGGAAATTAGATTAAATTGTTGGAAAGGCGGGAGGAGAGGAAGGAGGTGATGTTACCTGGAGATGGGGAAGCTGCTTCTTTCCCCGGAGCTGTCGTTTGCAGAACTCAGCTCCTGCAAGAACGAGTATGCCCATGCCTCAAAGGAATTGTGCTCCTCTGTCCCTAAGCCCCTGATGCAGTCACTGCAAGAAGCCCATGTTTAGCTTACCCAGGTGCCATGGGGGCCTACTGTTACAAGAGGGTACAAATGTTGCTGGTGCCACCACTGCCTGAGCTAGAAGATAGTTTCTATCTTCCTTTAGCTTTCTAATGTCTTGTACATGCCCACAGTAGACTGAACCCTAAACAGGAGCCTTGCTGGGAAAGGAGTCTGAGGAAATTTCTAGGTTTCCCAGCTCTCGCAATACAGTAGAAGGGTGGGGATGATGCTGAACACATCACAGTATCTAGAACATGGCCTTATAGACGTAGCTTACAAAAGGAATATAGTAATTACAGCTGCCGCCAAAGTTCTTCCCAGACTGGAATTTTAGACTAGAAGAGTCTCCATCTCATGCTTTAAAATATTTAATACAATAAATAAGTGCTTTTTAAAGCCAATGTCTAGAATTGATTCTACTTTGGAGTACTAGGTGATGTTATTGAAACTTTCAGCCTCAGTTTTCTTACTGGTAAATTAGAAAACCTGCCTGACTTGGCAGTCTTTCAGAGGTACAGTGGTAAGCCTATTAGGGAAAATTATGTATATGTACATATAAATGTATGTTTGGGTGCAAGTGTATAGTATGTTGTGTGACAAAAAGAATACTATAGTTTGTGGAAGTGGAATTTGGGAGTGGGGGCTACCAAGTAACTATGATTTTGGTAGCATATTGGCCAGAGGTTGAAACACAGCTCCACTGAAGTTTATTAGGCATTTGCACTGTGCTGTGAACTGAGCACAAAGATGCACATTGTGTTCAGTAAGTATTTATTGAATATCTAGCCACTAGGTACTGAGTCCACCAAGATGAGTGAGGCCAGATTTTTTTTCCTGTGAGATCCTCATAGTGCATGGACAAAGACCGATAAGCAGCTATGGCAAGACTGTGGTGTGTTGATAAGAAATTGAGAGCATGACCAAAAAAATTTAGTGCTGAAATTTTAAAATTTATTTCACAGAAAGTTGGAGTTCATTTAAAATTACTCAAGAAGATGCCATGTCTAGGGGAAAAATACCGGATCTGGAATGAAAAACATCTCAAGCAGTTAGAATTGAGGAGTTTTGGTCTTTAAATGTGTGTAAAATGCTCACTTTGAGAAATACTGAAAAGTTTTTAAGTCATGCAGAATCTCACCACAGAGTCACTGGTAACATTTTGATGTATTCCTTTTTAATCCAAGGGCACTTTTCAGAAAAATAAATAAAACCCCCAAATGGAGGCATGCAAGTACTCAAAGCATGACAGATTGCATATAAATTAGGGGAGAGAGAAAGGATCCACCGGGACCACATGTTTCACCACCATCCACCCCGTCACTCAGTCAGAAACATCCAACTACTGTCAGAGTAACCCTTAAACAATCTAATTTGATCATTCCTTTGATTGAAAGAAATCCTTTAATTGCTCTCCTGAGATTTGGGGATGAGTGTCATTTTCTTATTTCAGCATACAGAACCCTTTCTTATCTAGCTTCCACTCACCTCACTAGCTTGACCTGCTCTCCTGCTACTCACGTTCCCCGCTCTAACTTCGTTAAAATATTTGTAGTTCCACACAGGTGTGGCGATGTTCTCCAGTCATCGTTGTCTTTCTACGTGCTGTTTTCTACGACACCTTGTCTTTGTTTAACTGCTTCTCAAAAACTCAGTTTGCCTTTCAAGATGCTGCCATCTCTTCTGTTCGCCCACTGCACCATGCACAGTCTCTCTGACATAGCATTTGTCATGCTGTCCTGGAGCTCCCTGTGTATTTCTCTCTTATTCATCTCAACCAAGGAACTATATATCTTGAAGGTCCTGCTTCAATCAACATTTATTCATTGTTATAGATAATGATTGAAGGAATTGATATAAATTAGGGGTAAAAGGGCTGGTGAGGTGAGGTTTTTTAAATAGTAACCTTAAGGAAACGTATTTTGGAATTATACGTTGTCAGTTGTGCCCTGACTAGTATGGCTCAGTTGGTTGGGTGTAGTCCCACAAAGCGAAAGGTCAAGGCACACGCCTGGGTTGCGGGTTCAGTCCCCAGTTGGGGCATGCATGAGAGGCAACTGATGAATGTTTCTCTCTCAAAGCGATGTTTCTCTCCCTCTCTTTCCCCCTCCCTCCCCCTCTCTAAACATAAACATATAACATCTTTAAAAATAAAAAAGATTTTATATGTTTATGTTTAGAGAGAGGGGAAGGGAGAGGGAAAGAAAGGGAAAGAAACATCAGTATGTAGTTTCCTCTCACATGTCCCTTACTGGGGACCTGGGCCGCATCCCAGGCGTGTGCCTTGCCTGAGAATCCAACCAGCGACCCTTTGGTTCACAGGCCGGCGCTCAATCCACTGAGCCACACCAGCCAGAGCAATAAAATCTTTTTTAAAAAATGTTGTTAGTTATCTACCCAACTGCCATTCCCTCTTCTTTTTTGTGATCAAATCTCAGGTTTCAATATAGTGATGCACCTCAGAACATGTATCTTGATAGACCTAAGGCAGTCTTGGCATCCACATTCCCCTTTGCCCATAATACACCTGCACTGGGCATGACAGGGCACCGAGGGAAGTTGCAGAGGCTTCAGGGAGAAATCTTCTTCCCTAAAAAGAGAAAGTCCTTCCCTCTTCTCCCTTTCTGCCTTGTTTACTAGTCTATAAGGGATGTGAAACCGGGAGCTGGGGTGAAAAATAAGATGCTGAGAATTGTGGAGGGGAAGGAAGGAGAGTCTGGTTCTTTGGTGAGATTATTGAGCCACACCAGTCATACTGCCTATTACATAACAGACTTCTTTTTATGTATCATAAGATAATTAAAATGGCTTCATTGTTTAAGCCAATGTATGGTTGAACGGTGGCCCCAAAAAGACATGTCTATTTTCTAATTTCCCAGAACCTCTGAGTGTGACCATATTTGGGGAAAAGGTCTTTGCAGATGTAATTTAAAGATCTTAAGACCATCATGGTTTATCTGGGTGGGCCCTAACTCCAGTGACAACTGCCCTCATAAAAGACACACAGAGGAGAGATGCACAGAGAAGAGGAGAAAATGGACACAGAAGAGAAGGCAATGTGAAGATGGAGGCAATGATTGGAATTACAGAGTGATGATCCAAGGAACACCAGGAGCCACCGGAAGCTGGAAAAGGTAAGGAAGCATTTGCCCTAGAGCCTGCGGGAGACGCCCTACCAACACTTTGATTTTGGGCTTTTGACCTCCAGAACTGAGAAAATTAATTCATGTTTCTTTTTAATTCTCCCCCCCCCTGATTTTAGAGAGAGGAAAAGAGGGAGAGAGAGAGAGAAACAGTGATGTGAGAAACATTGGTGGGTTGCCTCCTGTACGTGCCACAGACAGATCGAACCCGTAACCTAGGTATGTTCCCTAACCCAGAAGCTGACTCTCAGCCTCTAGTGATGCATGGGACAACACTCCAACCAACCGAGCTGTCCAGCCTGGGCTAATTCCTTTTGTAAAAGATTTTATTTATTTAATTTTAGAGTGGGGAAGGGAGGGAGAAAGAGAAGGAGAGAAACATCCATGTGCCCCCCAGCTGGGTACATGGCCCTTAACCCAGGTATGTGCCCTGACCAGGAATTGATCTGGTGACATTTTGGTTTGCAGGTAGACACCCAACCCACCAAACTACACCAGTCAGGGCTAAGGGCTAATTTCTGTTGTTTTAAGCCACCCAGTTTGTGGTAATTTGTTACAGCAGCCTCAGGAAATAATACAAACTTCAGGTCAATTCTTCTGTTGGTTACAGCCACAGATAATACCACACATGATTATCCTGTGTGTGTGTGTGTGTGTGTGTGTGTGTGTGTGTGTGTGTGATGATAACTTTTAAGATCTTAACAACTTTCAGATACAGTTGACCCTTGAACAGCGTGGGGTTTGTGGGCGCCAATCCTTTGTATAGTCAGAAATCTGTGTGTGACTTTTAATTCCCCCAAAACTTCAGTCGTCCCTTGGTGTCTGCGAGGGATTAATTCCAGACCTCCCATAGATGCTCAGCTCCTCACGTGCTGACGTCCCTTTTGTAAGATGGTGTGCAACAGTGCGTGCAGTTGGCCCTTCGCATCTGCAGATTCCCAGCCTAGGCTTGAAATACTGTCTTCAACGGGAAGTTTGTTGAATCTGTGGATGCAAAATAAGGAGGTCCAGCTGTATATTTAGTGAAATAAATTCACATATAAGTGGACACACAGTTCAAACCCATGTTGTTCAAGGGTTAACTACATATGATACAGTATTAATTATAGTCACCATACTGTATATTAGAACATCAGAACTTTCTCATCTTGTAGCAGGAAGTTGATACCCTTTTAATATCTTCCCGTTTCCCCAGCCCAGCCCCTGGCAACCACCATTCTACTCTGTTCCTTTGAGTTCAGATTTTTTTAGGTTCCACATGTAGTGAGAACATACAGTATTTGTCTTTCTCTATCT
Organism: Macrotus californicus; assembly: GCA_007922815.1. NCBI lineage: Eukaryota > Metazoa > Chordata > Mammalia > Chiroptera > Phyllostomidae > Macrotus > Macrotus californicus. The sequence goes on from VMDR010009512.1 coordinate 13,883, forward strand.
GACTTTTCTCACTTAGCATAATGCCCTCAAGACTTATCCATATTTTTGCAAAAGATAAGTGCTTTTCTTTTTTTTTACAGTTGGATGATATTTTATTGTATCTGTATACCACATTTTCTTTATCTGTTCATCCATCAATGAACAGTTAGGCTGTTTCCATGTCTTGTACTATGCCAGCTTTTACAAATGGAAAATCATTGTAGACGTTATTTGTAATTTATTCTTGAGAGAGGAAAAGCAAGATGCAGAACAGAATGTATATCATGGCCCTCTTTTTGTATTAAAAAACCCTAAAATCCATATATGCACAGGATGAAAAGGTTGGTAAGGCCTAAAATTGTTAACATTTCTAGGAATTGGGGGTGCGAAGGAAGACACCTCCCTTTCTACACTTTTGCATTTGCATCTCTTTTTTTATGTACATTGCCTTTACGTTTAAGTAAAACCATAGAGCATCAACACCTACAACATTCTGGGTGGTCTGGTCTCTGCAGATGGAAGGACACTGGGGAAAAGCTATAGAATTAAAGCCTAGAGAAATCGGTTAGGAGAACAACAGAGCAAGAGAAACAGCTTTACAATGAATGGTTTCGGGGCACTAGTGCCTCTAGCCAGAAGAGGTGTGAACCCAGACTCGGTTACAAACATTATATATTAGTATTCGACAGTATATGTCAAATTCACTAGAGCCCAGAATATTGTAATTAGAGGAATACTTTTTGAAGGGAAAATATAATAAGGGTTCTTTTTGGAAGTACTGCTTGGCGCAATGAAAAATGAACTTGAGTAATTAATTCAGTTCTTGTTGACAACAAATGGGCTCAATGGAGGTTTTAGCAAATTGATAAATGACAACCTGCAATAGCAACCAAGAATGAGTGGTGCCATGTACCTAATATATGATGTTGATTGTAAGTGCTATGTGCTGGACATTGATTGGGACATTTTATTTACATTGTTTATGTAATCTTCATAATTCCCTATAGAGTCTATGTTATCTCCACTTAAGAGATGAGGAAACTGGTTGAGCTCAGGTTAAGTGACTTGTCCAGGTTCTATAGGTAGAAAGTGGCAGATTTGGGCTTTCAGCACATCTCTGAGTCCACTTTCTCCTGTAGCACTCTCCCTCAGGGGATACAGGTTGATAGCAGAGATGAAAGATGTGCCCTCTTTAAGAACATTTTTGATAAATGTATCCAAGGTTAGATTTATTGATGGTTTAGTTCAACATGGGACGTTTTTGTTCCTGTTTTTAAATATAACCGAAAGAGATTGGGATTTGAGGTAGCTTCAAAATTACATATAATTTGAAACAAAAAAATACAGGGGTGGGCAAATGTAAGTCTACAGTTGTGAGTATGTGAAAGTTTATTCTTATATTATTATTTATTAATTATTGTATTATTTGTCGTCTTTTTTTTTTAAGAAGCCCGATTTTCTTACGGAGAGCCCACAAATCCCTTTCCTCACAATGAAAAGTGCTGTTTCCCTTCTCTAATAGATATGCCTCTTCCACAGTCCCCAGCTTTCTCCTCTATCGGAACTGTCCACGTCGGTTAAAGTGTTTGTAGAGACAGCTGATGCGTTTGTTAAGGTTGTGCAGGTCATCACAGAACATCCAATTCCAACCATTTTCTTCTTTCGGATACACGTTGCAATTCATTCCCCTTCCAGCCTCGTAGCCACCTGGGCCCCCTGATTAGTTCTTTGGGGTGCATTTCAAAATTTCCCAGGATCCTGATGTTATCATACACCCCGAACATGGCCCTCTTCTCGTTCCAACCATCAACCTCTTTGCGGGGCGGGACCGTGACCCTTACAAAATACACTCCAGGAACACCCAGGTAGCTCTGTGCTCAGAGACCTCGTAGGCTCCTCCTTCCCCAGCCACAAACTCCACCTGTCTTGTTATTATTTCATATCCTTGTGATTTATCTTTTAGGTAATGATGCCTGGTAATTTAACCTACTTTTGCCCACCTCTGTATATAAACATTTAAAAATCAGAAAAAGATTGCCCTGACCAGTGTGGCTCATTTGGTTGGTTGGGTGTCGTCCTGCAAAGCAAAAGGTCCCCAGTTTGATTCCCCTTCAGGGTACATGCCTGGTTGTGGGTTTGGATTCAGTCCCCGGTCGGGGTGCATGCAAAAGGCAACTGATGGATGTTTTTCTCTTACATTGATGTTTCTCACCCTCTTTCTCTGTCCCTTCTCCCATCTCTAAAAGTGAATAAATAAAATCTTTTTTTTTTAAAAAAAGATTAAAAAGGATATCAAGATCAGGAAGAAATTTGGAATGAAGATATGCAAACTATCAGGTCCTGCACAATTAGAGGTAAGTTGCAAAATTGAAATTATAAGGATCCAAAGCAAAAGAGAGTTAATTATGTGATCATTATTGTCCTTAAGAAGAAACATGGTAATTTCAAGAAAAGGAAAGCTTTGTTTTTCCTGGTCCTTATTCTCTAAGAAATTACCTTTCAGGTTTCAGTTTAGATATCTCTTCCTCTAAGACGTCTTCCCTAGGGGTCACAGGCTGGGTGGAGGTGGGCAAAGGCCGTTGAGGAGGAAAAGGGCATTTGTACTAGTTCATCAATAAAAATAAAGTAAAAAAAAAGTCTTCCCTGATGACCAGCTCCCTCTAAATTGTGTACCACTACTATGTGTTACCATGGTATCACTAGTAAGATCCCTACAGGACTGTGAACTCTTTGAGGACAAGGACTGTGATTAGTGTACCCCTCTATCCTCAGTTCTTATTCCATTGCCCGGCACATTGCAGTATTCGGTATTTGTTGAATAAATGGATTCATGAGGCCTCAAAAGGGCTTGGGGGGAGTCTAGTTCCCATTCTAACAATGCATTGAATTATGATCCAAGCTGCAAGTGGGAACAGAGTTTGCCTTAGAACATAGTTTGGGGTCTGTTCTAAGACATGAAATTTCATGTCTTAAGACCTTAATATTTAAAGTCTATTTGAAATATTTTACCCTACAAAGTGTTCAAAATGAACTTAGTTGCCCTCTGAGGTCACAAAACTCTCAGTAATGTACACGTGGAACATGGTTTTTAGCAGCATAACTTCCTGTTGATCCCACTCTGATACGAACAAGCTGAACCTGCTTGTCAATCTTAGCATCATTTAAAGTAAGAAAACCAGGCAATATGTGTCTCCTAAACTGATTGATGTGAAACTGACAACACTACCTATGAAGCATTCTTTAAAAAAAAAAAATGGACTGGAGCCCTGGCTGCTGTGGCTCAGTGGTTAAGTGCTGGCCTGCGAATCAAAGGGTCGCAGGTTCGATTCTCAGTCTAGGGCACACGCCTGGATTGTGGGTCAGGTCCCCAGTTGGGGGTGCACAAAAGGCAACTACACACTAATGTTTCTCTCCCTCTCTTTCTCCCTCCCTTCCCCTCTCTAAAAGATAAATAAATAAAATCTAAAAAAAATTGACTGGAGAGAGACATTGATTTGTTGTTCCACTTATTTGTGCATTCATTGGTTGATTCTCGCATGCGCTCTGACTGGGGATTGAACCCGCAACCTTAGCGTATCAGGATGATGCTCTGACCAACTCAACTACCCAGCCAGGGCTTTATGAAGTATCCTTGCCTCCCAAAACTTGAATCTGAAAGTTTGTAAAGCTAACTTCAGTTACAGGAAATAGTGGAAATAAAGGAACACAAGGAAGCAAACAGACAAATCCAGAATGTGGGAGATTCTATAGGACAACTAATCTGGTCTCTGCGATCAAGTCAATGTCTTGAAGAAAGGTGAGGGAGAAGAGAGTGCTCTGGATTCAAAGAGGCTTAAGAAACAACCAAAAGCAATTTGTTTAAAAATCTGATTTCAACAAACCAACCATTAGAAGATACCTTTGATACAATCAGGAACATCTGGGTACTAGATGACCCCAAGGACTTACTGTAAGTTTTGTTAGGTGGGTTTCTCAGTTTGGGTTCTCCCGAAGGCAGAGACAAAGATTCAAATGCAAGTAGCATATGTGAGAGGGGATTGCAAGAAACACTGGAGGAGAGAAAGGAAGTGAAATGAGGAAGAAATGAAGCCAATAAAAGCACCACTTTTAAGCAAATTAGCCACTGTGGGCAAGTGGAGCTTAATGTCACTGATGTACTTTGGGAAACACTAGAATACACCTCAGAGCTAATCTCCGCCTTCCAGGCCAAGGGAGCTATCATACCTACACACCGACTCCCTTCGGGCGTTGGCTGAGTGCTGCTCCTGTCAGGGACGGAGGGTATGCAGGCAGAAAGGGCTCCAGCGGCTAGAGAAAGCCCTCGGGCAAAGAGCATACACCTAACCGGCAATGGCATACTGAGCCCTGGCGGGGTGTCTCGGTTGGTTGGAGCATCGTCCCATATACCAAAAGGCTGTGTGTTTGATTGCCATCCAGGACACATAACTAGGTCGCTCAGGGTGCGTACGGGAGGCAACAGATTGATGTTTCTCCCTCTCTCTCTCAAAACTAATAAACATATCCTTGGGTAAGCACCTTTAAAAAATGTATACTGAAGTATGTGAGCATGAAATGATGTCTGAGATTTGCCTTAAAAATACTTCAGCAATGAAAATAATAAAAGGGACAGATGGAACAAAATGGTGAAATGATAAATCTTTAAGTTGGTGGTGGATATGTGGGCGTTAATTACATCAACTTCTCTACTGTGTACGTGGAAGTATTTTGTAACGAGTATTTTCAATGTACAATTTAAGTAATTAAAATACATCAATTGGGCTGCCTAGGGTAATTAGATATAAATCATTTTATTTTAGAGAATATCCATCAAAAATAATAGTTTCAGTTTTAAAGTACTTTACCTTAAGCTATTCTTTCTAGTCATAGATTTGGCCTAAAATGTTTCCACAGTAGGCAAGCTGGCTGGGATCTGGAAGCTAACCACACTTTGCTCTCTTGGGATAGAGCCAATCAGCGAGCCAGACCAAACACATTTTACAGATGGTCCAGCAGCCCAGGACTGCGATGACCTCACCAGCCTCGTGTGTCAGGAGTCCCCCGCCCTGTGTAATTGAGCCTCCCAGCATCTGTGGGCCGCTTCCTTTTCTTAGCAGCAAACACAAACCTGCAAAAGGCCTTGCCTGCCTGCCTGCACACAAAAGGAAACAATACCAGCTCAACAGCCGAATCCTTCAGTCCTTGCCTTTACTGACACTCCTGGATTTGGACTCTTCTTGCTTTCCTGGACTTCTGACACTTGTGCGCGTGGATCTGATGACAGACTGACTATTCAGACACCTCTCCCAGGGTCAACAAGTCCCTGAACCTCAAACTTTGCTTGCCTAGATCAGAAGTATCTACTATACCCAACTACTTCATTAGATGTGTAGGCTTGGCCTCTTTATATGCTCCACAATACCACTTGGCATTGTTTTATAATTATTTCTTCGTATCTGTCATCTTCTTGAGGAAGGACTGTAGGAAACCACTTCTGTTTGCATGTGACAAACCTGACAGGCCTGTCATAGGCAAAAAGAATCTATTGTTCCATGAAACTAAGTCAACAAGGACAGAGGAGTAGTTAGCAATATGAGCGGAGGAGACTAGGATTTTAAAAATTTGTTCTTTTTGGAACAAAGATACCGGGATTAACGACCTAGCTTGCCTTTACCATGACATCAGCATCACCTCCCCCAGTACCTCTACACTGCCCTCACTTCAGCCCTGAGTAAGTACAGTGCGACTCCTTTAAGCTGGCCTTGGTGAATAGATTTTCAAGTGAGCAACTGGCTTTAGCTGAACTCAGAACTTCAAATATTTCCAATGTGCCTATAATGTGTCAGGCACTGTTAGGTTCTGGGCTGAGAATGTGTAAAGGATGTGGTCTCTGTTCTCAGTGGGAATCTCAATGCCCATATCACCCCAGCTACCACTTTAAGGAATCATTGAATTAATCTGTTCTCAGCAACTCCACTCCATCTTGGCTCTTTGTAGACTGGAGATTATAGTTATTTTTAATGTACTTTGTAATAGAGTGCAACGCCAGCCCAGCTTTAAGTGTTAAGGTTATGAAGTTCCTGAAAATATTCATTGCAAACTCTAAGGTCTAAAATGAACCAAAAAAAAAAAAAAATGAACAAAGTTTCCTAATTTTCTACAGGTATTGTGTTTCCAAGCACTTAGCCAAATTTTGAAGAGAAAATTTATTTTAAAGATTGTGATTTTTAAATTTTCTTCTTTTAAATATTTACTTTTCTGCCCTGGTGGGTGTGGCTCAGTGGATTAAGGGTCACTGAAGGGTCACTGGTTTGATTCCATTCAGGGAATGTACCTGGGTTGCAGGCCAGGTCCCCAACGGATTGATGTTTCTCTCCCTCTCTGCCTCCTTTCTGCTCTTTCTAAAAATAAATAAATAAAATCTAATATAAAAATAAATATTTGCTTTTCTTTCTTTTTTCAGTTGAAGATAAGCTGTTTTCTGTTTACCTGTTTTGTTTCTGTGATAGTCAGGACAGGTTAGATTTATGCTTCATTAACATCCTCAAAAATTTATTGGCTTAAAACAAGAGTATTTCTCACTCGTGCTATGTATTCATCTTGGGTTATCGGGGCTCTGCTGCATGTCATTCCCTCTAAAAGATACCGGTGGACAAAGCTTCACTATCCAACATCGCTGGGAACCACAGCAAGGAAAGGGAGAAGAGCAAATTGTACTACAGCCCTTAAAGCCTTCCTTCTGGGAGTGACACTCCACTTCTACTCAGTGTTACCGGCCCAAACAAATTGCATGACCACTTAGAGCTTCAGGGCAGCAAGGAAGTTTAGTCCTTCACGTGCCTAGAAGGAAGAAAATCAGAAAGGCTGGGAAGAGCAATATTTCCTTCTGCCTTCTTTGTCACCAATTATTCTCCTGCTTGCATGCAAAATATACTCACCCCTCCCCCAACATAGGAAAGCCAAAAGCTCTAGTCAGTACATCCATCTTAAAACCCAGAATCTCTGAGTGATATGCAGTAATCTCTACATTCGCTACAGATATGACTTCTTTTGACCTAAAGACTGTGCCTGAAAAGACAGGTTATTGGTCCACACGGACAGGATAACCACCATCAAGATTCCCATTGGGAAGGAGGCACACAGCAAAGATAAACGCTCAGCTGTGGCAGTTCTGAAATCCTGCTGCGCAGCTGTTTTGAGGACCCTCTACCACCCTGGGGAACAGGGAATGTTTCTTCATTAGGCCCTGACTCTGCCCTCTGGAAGTGACTCCTTGTTCGTTGTTCTTCATCGCTCCTGATTCTTTCTGTGGTTCATTTTCCCTTTCCCATTCTCCTCCTTGGCCACATGCCAAATGAGTGCTGTGGGGAATATGCCCTCCTCAGGGGCTGAGCGGCTTTCTTAGTCTGCTTTCTTGCCCATAGATGGTCAGAGGTCTGAGGGTGAATAGTCATGATCTCCTGTAGTCCAGCCTAGTAGGTGTTCTGGAAATGCAGCTCTCTCAGAAACCTAATCAAGAGGAGAAAAAAGCTGAACTAGTCTTGTTTATCAGCTCCATAAGCCAATAGTCACCTCTGTACTTCCTTTCTAGACATAATGTTTATTTGGTATAATTCTTTGTTTTCTAACCCCTATTCATTCTCTCCCTCCCCCAATCTCTCTGCCTCCCCATAGTAATTCCATGTGTTTATCAGGCTTTGATGGGAGAATCACTTTCCCTTAGTCTCTTCTCCCTGAGCTATTGCATTCAAACAGCCTTAGTTGATTGGTCCTATTCCAAAAATCCATTTGGAGTTTTTTAAAAGTCAGTAAAACAACCATTCTCTTAAATTAATTCATTGCCTCCAGGCTGAGGTTTGGTTATCCTTTGTCATTTGAAGCATGTCTTTTTTTTAAAAAATATATTTTATTGATTATGTTATCATAGTCTACCCCCCACCCCCCCTCCGCCCTACACACCACTTCCCCCCCACACAACCCCTCTTTAGTTCATGTCCATGGGTCATGTATATAAGTTCTTTGGCTTCTACATTTCCTATACTATTCTTAACCTCCCCCTGTCTATCTTCTACCTACCATTTATGCTTCTTATTCCCTGTACCTTTCCCCCTCTCCCCCCACCCACTCCCCTGCTGATAACCCTCCATGTGATCTCCATTTCTGTGATTCTGTTCCTGTTCTAGTTGTTTGCTTAGTTTGTGTTTGTTTTTGTTTTAGGTTCAGTTGTCAATAACTGTGAGTTTGTTGTCATTTTACTGTTCCTATTTTTGATCTTTTTCTTAGATAAGTCCCTTTAACATTTCATATAATAAGGGCTTGGTGATGATGGACTCCTTGAATTTGACCTTATCTGGGAAGCACTTTATCTGTCCTTCCATTCTAAATGATAGCTTTGCCGGATAGAGTGATTTTGGATGTAGTTCCTTGGCTTTCATGACTTGAATACTTCTTTCTAGCCCCTTCTTGCCTGCAAGGTTTCTTTTGAGAAATCAGCTGACAGTCTGATGGGCACTCCTTTGTAGGTTACTGTCTCCTTTTCTCTTGCTGCTTTTAAGATTCTCTCTTTATCTTTCATCTTGGGTAATGTAATTATGATGTGCCTTGGTGTATTCCTCCTTGGGTCCAACTTCTTTGGGACTCTCTGAGCTTCCTGGACTCCTTGGAAGTCTATTTCCTTTACCAGATTGGGGAAGTTCTCCTTCATTATTTGTTCAAATAAGTTTTCAATTTCTTTCTCTTCTTCTCCTTCTGGCACCCTTATGATTCGGATATTGGAACGTTTCAAGACATCCTGGAGGTTCCTAAGCCTCTCCTCATTTTTCTGAATTCTTGTTTCTTCATTGTGTTGTGCTTTAAAGTTTCTTTCTTCTGGTCCACACCATTGATTTGAGTCCCGTTTTTCTTCCCATCCCTCTTGGTTCCCTGTACATTTTCCTTTATTTCCCTTATTGTATCCTTCATTTGTTTATCTAGTTTGTGACCAAATTCAACCAATTCTGTGAGCATCCTGATTACCAGTGTTTTGAACTGTGCATCTGATAGATTGGCTACCTCTTCGTCACTTAGTTGTATTTTTTCTGGAGCTTTGATCTGTTCTTTCATTTGGGCCATTTTTGTTGTCTTGGTGCACCTGTTTCGTAGTAAGGGGCGGAGCCTAATGTGTTCATCAGGGCGGGGCAACCCACGCTGCTGCGTAGTGATGCTGTTTGTGGGGGAGGGGACCAAGAGGGAACAATGGCGCTTGCTCCGCTTTCTGCCGGTTTTCTCCAACATACTCTCTTGTGAGTCCGGGAGTTTCTCCCGCTGCTGCTGCTGCCTCAACCCCCACAGGAGTTTTCAGTCAGAGGCTTTGAGGCTTTATTTCCCTGCGCTGGAACTCTGGGTTGCGGAGTCTGTCTCGCTCCCCAGTTGTTCTTCCCGGTTTATCCGCAAGAGGGAGTGGGATGCCCGGTTTGCAGCCGCCACCTCTCCCGGCCAGCTGTGCCTTTCCCCAGTCCGCCATCTGCCGCCCCACCACGTGAGTCCTCTCTGCCCCTCCTACCGGTCTGGATGAAAGTTTCTTCTTTAGTTCCTTGGTTGTCGGACTTCCATACAGTTCGATTTTCTGGCAGTTCTGGTTGTTTTTTGTTTTAAAATTTGTTGTTGTCCTTCTTTTGGTTGTGCGAGGAGGCACAGTGTGTCTACCTATGCCTCCATCTTGGCCAGAGTCCTGAAGCATGTCTTAATTTTATCATTAACTCTTTATTTTATTTATTTATTTATTTAGTTATTTATTTAGAGGGAAAAGGTGGATAGAGAAAGAGGGAGAGAAACACTGACGTAAGAGAGAAACATCAATTGATTGCCTCTTGTACATGCCCCAATCAGGGACTAAACCCATAACCCAGGCATGTGCCCTGACCAGGAATCAAACCCACAACCTCTTGGCTCATGGGACAATGCTCCAACCAACTGAGCCATACCATATTTTGTTTATTTATTTTTAGAGGGAGGGGAAGGGAGGGAAAACGAAAGGGAGAGAAACATCGATGTGGGAGAGAGACATCCATTGGCTGCCTCTCCTGTGGGCCCTGACTGGGGACCAAAGCTGCAACCTAGGCATGTGCCCCATGGGGAATTGAACTGGTGACCTGACCTTTCACTTTGTGGGATGGTGCCCAACCGACTGAGCTACACCAGTCAGGGCACCCAAATTGGTGGACTCTTTATTCCCTTCATACTTGCTTATATGCTGGTCAGTTCTTTTTCACCTCATTTATTTTTTAATAGTATTTTGCCAAAGGCAGCCAATAGCAATGAACATACAATATTCTGTTTTCCCATCTTCCCTGTAAGCTACACCTATATTACATGACCTGTCTTCCAAGTTAACTGTAGGCAACAGTTTTATGAAGTGTTTTACCACTGCATAGCATGGATTGCTGCCTTTCCATCCTCTGAAAACAGTGCCCTTGCTACCTGCCATCTGTCTCTTAATATATTTTAGGTTCTTGTATGGCATCACCTTACTTTAGATAATTTCTACCTCCTGAAGTGAGGATGATATAGATTTCAATGTGGTAACAACCCGAAATTCTCCTAAATTCTCAGTGGCTCAAAGCAATAAAAACTTACCACTCATACTACTTGTCTTTACAATAAGGAGCAGAGCCTTTCAATTACTCAGACATATAGCCTACCTCTCAGTGTTCCCAAAGACATGAATGCCTGCCTTGTGAGATACCTGAAGAATTTCTCAGGGCACAGAAACAATAATTTTTAAGGAGTCAGTTTCTAGGTCCTCAATTAACATATAGACTCTTCAAAAATTGACCTGCCTGAGTGTGAACCTATGATGGAAGTGTGGATCCTCCTTTCTTGCATCCCCTTTCACCATTGTTCTTTTCCCATTCTTTTTCTTAAAGATTTTATTTATTTATTTTTAGAAACGGGGAAAAGAGGTAGAAAGAAAGGGAGAGAAACACTGGCGTGTGACAGAAACATCACATCAATCAGTTGCTGCCTCTGACATGTCCACAACTGGGGACCCAGCCCACAACCCAGGCCTGTGCCCTGTCCAGGAGGTGAACAGGCAGCTCCTCAGTTCTCCAGCCGGCACTCAGTCCCCTGAGCCACACCAGCCAGGGCTGTTCTTTTCCCACTCTATAAAAATTAACCTCTCTCACACTCCGAATTCTTCTAGATGCATTTCTTCAGGTGTTAAAGTTTTCCATATGATAGAAAAGAGTAATTTGAATATTGTTGTTGATATAGAGAAAGTAAATGACTAGGTAGCAAATCCTTTTGCAAGTGGGTGGTTTTAATCATTTTTCTTTCAAGGAGAGCCTAATTGAGTTGTCTTCGTGAAAGCAGTAAAAATTTTTTTTGATGATAGATCATTATGTAATTTTTTTTATGTAACTTGGAAGTTCGCAGAATGAGTGACATTGCTGTCACAAGACTCTTTTCATTCCCAGCCACTTACTTCTGCAAACAGATTTCTCAGTGCTTACATCTGTTCAAACAAAACCAGGAGCAGAATTGACGCTGAGTCCTCCCTCATTCTAGCATTAAGTTATATTCATCCATATAAAAAAATGAAAATAGGCCTTTCCAACTTACTAAGCAATGCATTTCTAATGTAATTGGACTTGAATATTTAATAATTATTGGAACATGTAAGCTGTCCAGGTAGCTCAGTGGGTTAGAGCATTGTCCTAATATGCCAAGGTTGCGAGTTCGATCCTTAGTGTGGCACATACAAAAATCAAGCAATGAATGCAAAAATAAGTAGAACAAGTCAATGTTTCTTTCTTTCCCTTCCTCTCTCTCTAAAATCGATCGATAAAAAAAATTTTTAAAGAAAAAAATGTAACATGTTTTCATTATCTTAATAAATTCTATACTGATAATGATTTGAATGATAAATACATACAAAAGAAAATTTTTTAAATATTTAGAGCCTATAGGCAGGGAAAACATGCTTTTTATAATGAAAGGTTACATGCTTATTTTTATTTCAGAAGAGTATGACAGGATAACCATGAATGTCTTTCAATCAAAATATATTAGGGTAATATACTATAGGAGAAGTGGAATAAAATGAGTTCAAAGAGGAAAAATGATCTAAAATTTATGTTATGTTTTTAAAATGGGTGGTGGTTATATTAGTTAAGGGACTCTTAGCTCCTGAAGCAGACCAATCACCAAATCTCGATGGCTTAAATATAAATTTCTGAGTCATGTAAAAATCTACTAGTTGGTGGGAAGAGAGGTAGTAATGGGAGGCAGTTGTTGGAGGAAGAGGAACCCTGCTCCGGGTAGTCACTGAACATCCAGCTGGTGGAATGGGGAAGAGAGAGAGCTGCATGCAGATAACGCACTGGTAATTTTTATGGGCCAGATTGGGAGGTGACATAAATCACTTCTACCCACATTCTGTTGTGCAGAATTCAGTCTACATGGCCACATCTAACCTCAAGGGATGCTTTGTGCCCATGAAGAGGGGGAAGTAGGTTGGGTAAACAGCTAATCAGTTTGTGACATAATGGAGGATATCAAATTGCTAAGATATGTACATTCATTTTTTTGTACAATTAAAAGAACAAAATTACAGGCATATTTTTAAATGCCATTATTTAAAATACCATAAAAATATGTACCTTACAACTATTTTAATTTACAATGAAAATTTTTACAACATTGACTTCAAAATGAATGAGGACTAGTAGCAATGAGTGCTCCTAACAGCCAGATCTTAGTTTCTAAATGCCTTTCTCTACCGAAAGGAATCGGTTCCCCTTGGAGAAATGCCTGATTCTAGGACTGGGGCGGAGAAACAAAAGATGAGCCTGGAGCAGCTTGTCGTACCAGAAAGCATGGAAGTGCTGGAAGAAATACAATAATGGGCCATGTCAAAGTGACACAGGAGTCAAACTGAAGGAACTCCCAATGGCCAAAGCTGAGAGCAATATGAGCCACAAAATAATGTGGTATTAGATTATAACCCAAAGAATAAAACACATGTTTGAGTCTATATTGATATAGAAAAATGATTGAAATAAATAAATGGGGGAGAAGAGACAAATGTTTCTTAACAGAAGAATTCCAAATAATTTATGTGAATACTGCCCCCTTCAGGAAGTGGACCTTAGTCACTGGCTTCCCTCCTTTGGATGTGGGCTGGACTTCGGGACTCACTTTAAAAGGACACAATATGGAATGAAAAAAAAGTAACTTCACAGTGGAGAAACCTGGTGGCTACCAACTTAACCAAGTGACTAAGGTTAACATCGCCAGCAGATATGCACACCCCAGTATGATGTAATGAGAAGGATGCTTCACTTCTGCCAGATTCTTTCCCCCCAAACCCCAAAACTCTAGTTTAATCACAAGAAAAACCTCAGACACATCCAAATTGAGAGACATTCCAAAAAACTATCTTACCTCAAAATTACCAGGGTTGTTAGAAACAAGGAGTGTCTGAAAAATTGTCACAGAGAAGACTAAAGGGAAATGACAACTAAATGTAGTGTGGTGTCCTGAGGGGACCTTGGAACAGAAAGAAGACATTAAAGGAAAAACCAGTGAAATCGGAATAAAGTGTGTAGTTTTGTTAATAGTAGTGTACCAACGTTGGTTTCTTAGTTTTGACAAATGTACCACAATGATGTGTCATTAGGGAAAGTGAAACTGGATGAGGGGTATACAAGAATTCTCTATCTTGCGTTTCTCTGTGAATCTAAAATAGCGTCAAACAACTGTTTACTCTTCAAGATTTGTTGGTAAACTCTCTCCTCATTTTATCCACCACTCCTAACTTGCCCAACCTGAATTAAGCCTCCACTGCCACATCAAAAGATCCACCTTAAGCCACAATTTCCCCAAACCTTATAAATACATATTCTATCTTTCCCCTACCTTCTCTGAGACGCTGGGTTTAAAAAAATATATATATATTTTTACTTATATTTAGAGAAAGGAAGAAAGAGAGAGACAAACATCAATCTGTGGTTGCCTCTTGCATGCCCCCTTCTGGGGACCTGACCTGCAACCCAGGCATGTGCCCTGACTGGGAATCAAACCAGCAACCCTTTGGTTTCCAGGCCAGCACTCAATCCACTGAGCCATACCAGCCAGGGCTCTGAGATACTATTAAAAATTGATCTTGGAAGTAGTAATCTTCCTTATCATAGTAAGCAGTAAACTCTGCTTTACTTTCTCAATAGGTTCTTTTGGTAGTTCTTTTGAGTGACCCATTGTTTGAAAGGGCAAACATTGAAGGTATTTCTTGAGGAAAATGTGAATATGAATCAGCTATTAGATATCATGAAATCATTAATAATCTTCTTTGGTATGGTAATGGGGTTATATATAAGAACATTCTTATTCTTAGAACATGCTTGGTGAACTATTTAGGAGTAAAGTAAATGGTTCAGAAAAAAATACGCACACACAAAGAAAGTACGAGAATATTGAGTCTGTCCTAGGTAGATGCTAGTGGATGATATATAATGTTCAATTGCTTGTTTCACTTTTCTGTATATGTCTGAAATGGATCTCACTGGACCCAAATTGAGGTGTTTGCAGGACAATTTAGGAGACAATCTGTTTCCTTGCTTTTTCTAAGTTGTGAGGCTAGAAAACTGGCTTATGCATTCATTAGCTTATAGCTATCCTCAAAGGCAGCTCCGCTTCTGTCATTGCATCTTCTTCTCTGACTCTCTCTCCCCGGCCTCTCATTTCACTTTTGGGGACTCCAGTTATGCCCTCGATCATCAACCTTTGTTCACTAGAGCACAGGGCTCCCAAAGGTGGGCTGCAGTTCAACAAAAGACCACAAGAGGAATTGAAACAGAAAGGTTTATTACTCATAGGTCCTGGTGGACGTACACTGAGTAAAGGGAGCCAGACAATAAAGAGTACATATATCATGATTTCATTGACATAAAATTCTAGAGCACAAATTTATAATGAACAGAAGCAAGTCAGTCACTGTGGGGATGGAGCAGGATGGCTGGGAAGGTTTGGGGTTCAAGGGTTGCAAGGGCACTTTTGGGGGTGATGAATCTATTCATTATCTTGGTTGTCGTGATGATTTAATGCATATATATTCATTGAAATATGTACAGTTTATTATATGTCAATTATACCTCAATAAAGCTGTTATACAAACAAAAAAATTGAGTAGTTTTGTTTGGATTCATTATAATATAAGAGTTGGGGCATTTTGCTGGAGGTTGAAACTATACTCATCTCGATTACATGACAATAAAACTGGATTTGATAAGGAGTAGGATTGTAGAAGAAATATAATTAAAACCTCCTCTTTTACAATTTTCTCTTAATTTTTTTGGTTTTCCATAGAAATTGTTGAAATCCACCAAAAAGGCTGCTACTTTTTTATCTTAAAGATTAATTTTAAAAATATTTTATTTATTAAAAGAAAATATTTTATTCATTAGAAGAAAAGATTTTATTTATTTATTTCTAGAGAGAAGAGGAGAGAAAGAGAAACACTGGTGTGCAAGAGTAGCATCAGTTGGCTGCCTCTCATGCCCCCAACTGGGGCCGGCAACCAGGAATGTGCCCTGACCGGGAATTGAACCAGTGACCTTTCAGTGTGCAGGCTGGTGCTCAACTCACTGAACCACACCAGCCAGGACTTAGAGATTCTTTCAGAGGGTTCTGCCTAGGAAAATTCTTCTTTGCTTTAAAAAAATTTCCAATTAAGCCCATGATGAGGTGGCTCAGTTGCTTGGAGCCACGTCCCATACAGCAAAAGGTTGCAGGCTCCATTCTCGGTCAGGGCACATACCAAGATTTTGGTTTGATCTTCAGTTGGGGCATGTATGGGAAGCAACCAATCAATGTTTCTCTCCTCCCTCCCTCTCCTTCTCCCTCTCTCAAACCCATAAACGTATTTTTAAAAAATTAAAAAATATATCCAGTTGATACCTGAGGCACAAAAGTGCTTATTCTCACCCAGCATTCTCACCTTTGAATTCTACATCTTTCTCTTTCAGCTGTAGATTTTGTTACAGTGCATGTCAGTCTTGGTTAGACCTTAGCAACGTGCCACATAGACCTCCTCTTACAATCCCGTGGAAAAGCGGCAAGGTAGACTGCTTTAATTCAATGCTTTGTACTGAGCATCGCTTATGCTGTATTCACGGCATTGAATTACACATGCTGAGTCCATTTCTCATTTTGGATGTTCATGGTAACAAGGATCTATATTGTGTTGCTGACTGATATTTGCTGCACGAAGCAGATGTAATCTGTAAGGATTGGAATGTATGGTTAAGAGAAAGAATAAAAATTATAATAGGGTCCTGAACTTCTTACACAAAGAAATGGAAAATTCTATTTTATTTCAGACTAACAACCTAAATGAATGTCATAATGTTTATGTCATGTTAAAATATTTACCTAATGTTTGCAGATGACAAGTTCTACAGAAAAGCCGTTCTGCACATGGCAGCATAGTCAGTATGCTGCTCACTGCAGGGACACGGTTTGTTTCTGTGTAGTGCAGCATTCCTGCCATTAGATGGCAGTCAAAACTAAGGCAATGATTAAACTCCCTTACCTGTGTTTAACACTGGTTTGTATAGATACAACTCACGTTAGCCAGTAGACATGTTTCTGAAAGGTTTTGTGAATATTGAAAGATATAAATGATCCAACATTCCTTTTGGAAACAAGAGTAATTTCACAAGGTAAATAAGGTTGGTTCTTTTTTAAGTATAACATATACAAGGTCTATCCAGAAGGTATCCAGCCATGTAATATGAAAAATAGAGACATTTATTGAAGAAGATACAAGATACTAGGAACATTGTACACAGGACAATGACACCTCAGTCCCCTTCAAAGTAGGCACCTTGGGATCTCACACAGTTCTCCCAATCGCCATCAGCTGCCCTGTCGAATTTTCCTGAATCTCATAGATGGCTGAAATTTCTTCCCTTTCAAAGGTGATTTTAGTTTTGAGAATAGCCAGAGGTCTCAGGGCACCAGATATGGGTTGTAAGGGGACTGAGTGACCTGAGTGATTTGATGTTTCACCAAAAAAACTTCACAAGATGTGATACATGAGCGGGTACATGATCAGGATGAAGCTGCCAATCACCAGTTGCCCATAGCTGTGGCCTTCTGAATAATCTGAATAGTTTCTGCAGAGGAATGTTCAAGCTTAATGCAAAATTTGATGTAGATTCGTTGCTCTACTCGCTCAGTCATTGTGAATGTGACAGCCACACAGTGCACATGCTCACTCCACGGCTTCTACCTCTCCCACTGACTAGTGCAGTGAAGTCATCATTGTTCATGCATGCTCATTCCAGTCCACTCTCCTTGGCTGTCAGGTTACATCAATGTAGCTTAAACCATTCTCATTATATTTACAATGGCTGGACTTTTCCCGGACAGACCTCACATGCAAAAGTCTAAGTACCACCAGTTTGAAGTATCAAAAAGTGAGCCCTGGCTGGTGTGGCTCAGTGGATTGAGTTCTGGCCCGCAAACCGAAAGGTCTCCTGTTCTATCAGTCAAGGCTCCTGCCTGGGTTGTTGGCCAGGTTCCCAGTTGGGGGCGTGTGAGAGGCAACTGATTGATGCATCTCTCACATATCTATGCTTCATTCCCTCTCTTTCTCCCTCCCTTCCCCTCTCTCTAAAAAGAAAATGAATAAAACCTTTTTATTTTAAAAAGTGAAAACACATGTAAGCATCACCCAGATGAAATGAAAAAACCATTATCTCAGAAGGGCCCGGTGTGCTCCCTCCCAATCATTACCCCATTCTTTCTCCCCAGAGATAAACATTATCCTCACTTCTAATATTATAATTTAGATTTCCTGTTTTGAGAAATTTTACAAATGAAATTATGCACATTATACATTTTTGTGTATGGCTTCTTCCACTCAATGTTTTTTGTTATTTTTGCTTGTAGATATATTTTATTGTTTTTCTTCATCATAATATATTTTATTATATGAATGTACCTTTATCCTTTCTACTACTGAAGGAAATTTGAGTGGTTTCTAGTATTTAGCTATTACAAATAATTGTTGCTATGAACATTCCTTTTTTTTTTTTTAAGATTTTATTTTAGAGAGGGAAAAGGAGAGAGAATGAGAGGGAGAGAAACATCAATGTGTGGTTGCCTCTCATGTGACCCCAACCGGGGACCTGGCCCACAACCCAGGCATGTGCCCTGACTGGGAATTGAACCAGCGACCATCTGCCTCACAGCCCGAGGCTCAATTCACTGAGCTACACCAGCCAGGGCACTATGAACATTCTTGCACATGCACATATGAATGTATTACTTTTGAATATATACCTAGAAGTAGAATTTAGGGGTCAGGTAGTATGTGATATTGTCAAATAGTTCTTCAACATTGTAGCAGTTGACATTTTCCCCAGCAGCATGTGAGAATTTCCATTGTTTCATATTTTCACCAACACTTAGTATTGCCAATCTTCTTAATTTTAGCCATTCTGATAGACCTGTAGCAATATTTCATTGAGAGTTTTAATATGCATTTCTCTGATATGTAATGAGTTTAAACACGTTTTAAATACATTTATAGGCTATTTGAATATTTTCTTGGTTAAAGTGCTGATTCTTGTATTTGCCAATTTTCTATCATGCAGCCTCTCTTATTGTTTTGTAAGAGTTCTTTACATATTCTAGATAATGGGTGCTTTGTTGGTTATATTAATTACTAATATATTCTCCCATTGTGGGCTTGCCTTTTCTTTTTCTTAACACTTTTTGATGAACTTTAATGTCTTCTAATTTATCAGTTTTTCCCTTTCTGGCTAATGCTTTTTGTATCTTGTTTAAAAAATTTCTGTCTACAGCAAGTCATGAAGATAATTTCATATGGTTTGTTCTATAAGCTTCACTATATTAATTTTCACAGTTATATCTAAAATCTACCTGAAATTGAATTTTTTAATTACTTTATTGTTGTTCATTTACAGTTGTCTGCATTTGTCCCCCCCACTCCCCCTGGAACTGAATTTTGTGTATCATGTGAAGTAGGGACCAAGATTCTTTTTTCCCATATGCGCATCCAGTTGATCCAGTGCTGTTTGTTAAAGAGGCTACAGCTTTCCCACTCTGTAGGTTAAAGCCAACGTGTGGTTTTATGTTCAGATTTTCAAAAGCTGTATCAGGTTTGCATAAAGTAGAACATACCCATATCTAGCAAAGTTCATCATTTGGTAGAGCTTTTCTGGAAAAAAATGCCAGTAAAAATCCCATTAGAACTCTTTAATATGTTGACATTTGCAGGGTTTTGACAAAACCCAAGCACATTTGGCTATAGTAGGGGATACTTTCATCCAAAATGTATTGCATTTTCTGGGGAGTTTAAATATTCTCCTTTCTTGGGGGAATTTGAAGTAAAGGCTAAACCAACAATTTGCTTGAAGTTAAGCAGATTATATAGGCTTAGAGATGATCCTGCT